>JUFY01029373.1:122590-156113 GCA_001855655.1 Leptopilina clavipes | reverse complement strand
AAAAAAAAAAAATCCCAGACAGTTCGGCGGAAGACTCAAGAACTAGTCTATTGACCCGCGCGTTAAATTTGCCAATTTCCCATCAAGGAATCTTTCTAAAGTCAAGGTCGTCGAATCCTTCCCTCCAATTTACGTGAAAATGTGTAGAAAAATATTTTTAATATTTTAAAAATAAAAAATATGCAAATGTAAATGGAAAATATATAAAAATAGGGAGACAAAAAAGTTGATAATTGCAAAAAAAAAAAAAACGGTTGGAAAAATAGTGAGATAAAATTTTGATTTAAAAGAATGAGTTGTTATTAATAAATTATCGGCTTAAAATGCTGATAAAAATGTTTGGTTTTCGTTTTGTCAACATATAGATTGGAGAGCACGGCCCTGGTTGTAAAGCCCGGGCAAGTGGCTATGAAGAAGGGGTAAGACTTGGCTTGAAGGATAACGTTACCCTAGGGCAGGCCTATATCCTTCTCTCTCTCTCTCTCTCGCTTCCTCCCTCGCTTTCTCTTCCTCTCACTCGCGACTTATCTCCCTCTTTCTCTCTCGCAATGTGGTGCGCAAATTACCCGACACACTCGACAGCTGCTGCGGAGTGCGAATCAGCTGGTCTCTGTTTGCGTGTGTATTTTTTTTTCTTCTTTTTTTACACATATCGCACACAACAATGACAAATGAAAGAGTATCCCCTACCGGAAAAAAAGAAGATGAAGAAGAAGAAAATTGATTATATTATCAACGATCCGAGTCTTAGAAATATTATTATTTCCAGAAACAATATTTTTTCTCAATTCGACATTATTTCTTCCACCAGGTGAAAGTGGGAATAAAAGGAAATTTTTTTTTCAAATTACTTCACTAGGAAAAAATTTTCTATTTAGACAAACAAGATAAAGGCTGCGATTAATTGCTTGTCGTGTATGCACAGTTTGTAATTTTGGAATAAATGAATTTAATTAGCGATTTTACGATAATTTATATAATTTGCTTGTGAATTTAATTGTTTGTCTCTCGCAGTTTTCAGACTAAAAAGAAGGTCATCAATATTGATTCATTGTCAGATAATAATTATCCCTCACTTGGAGTATAATTCTATTGTGAATCTTGGCTCGGAATATACATTTATATATCCGAGCATATATATATAAAATATGCAACAGGTGTTACATCGTAAAATACTTTATGTAGAACGCTGGTTCACAAGATCTGGGTTAAAATTTTACGTCTACAAAACTTTGCTATAAATTTTCTGTCCAACTTTCGAAAAATCGGAATAAAGAGGAATCAGTAGGAAAAAAAATGATTCAATGGAATTTCTTTTTGGGTAAATTATAAATAAAGCCGGGACATTAGTGTTAAAATTGAAATATACTGAAGAAATCTCAATCGAGAATTGAAAACGAAATTGAGAATTGACAATTATAAATGATGAAAAAAAAGTAGCGCAAGAAGTAGTTGAAATATTTTTATTTTTCTTCATCGAACCTTTTTTGACACCTATGACATTGTCAAAGTTTCCGAGACGATAAGTGTGAATATTCAGCTTCACTATTATGCCAAAAATAAAACAATTCGAGAGAAAGTCAAAACTTAATAGAAGAAGTTGCGCAAGTGCAAATCAAATAAATGTTGAAATAAACAGTTGCATAAAAGCATTCAACTAATCGTGTTCAAGGATTCATCGCGATTACAATTGCGGACACGGTCAAACATTTTTTTCTCTTCTTTTTTTCTATACTTTTTTCTATGACAAGGTTCCTTAAGGGCCAAATGACAATGGTCAATGGTTTTCAGAAAAAAGAATGTTCCCGAATTAATAAATAACTTTTTTTTTTCATTTCGAAAAATGAGAGATTTTCAAAATCCATTGAAAAAAAACCATAAATTTAAAAATAAAATTCGAATTGCAATTTTTTTTGCAAGAATTCATTCTTTAAAGTGTAAAATGTCGCAAAATTGGTTAAATTTACTTTGGATCGAAGCACGTGCCAAGGGCACTGGGTGGGAAAACCGAGACAGAGAGAAAAGCTTTGGATGACCTCGACCTTGCCGTGACTCGAAATATAAGGGGTTGAATTTTTTTTCTTTCAAAAAGAAAAAAGAGAAATACAAATGACATGAATTCTAGTTTTATCCAACGTAACCAAAAAAATAAATTTTTCCCCCTTGTGAAAATATTTGCAAGAATAATGCAAATATTTCAGGGGGGGAAAATTGCGATTTTATTTCTGTGATAAGGGAGAGAAATTTTAAATAATATGATAAAAGAACCTTCTGCAAGGTCAAGGTAGAATTGTCGAAGGATCGATGGAACTTCTCGCAGAGTCTGTCCTTCGCCCTTGGAAATCCAAGGGTTAACGCACTCGTAAAGTCAGGCGTATAAAGTTCGCAACTCTGGCTCTGAAAGCGGGCAAGATCGACCACATTTTCTCTTTCTCTCTTCCTCTCTCTTCAATGTATATATATCTATATCGAATGATGAGAAGATCCTTAAAGGACTTTATCGCTTCCGTTCGTCAGCAGCTGGATGCTATATTTTTTTCTCCATCGAAAGTCAATTTCTTCAAAACTCTTTCAAAGGAAGAATTGTTTTTTTTATGAAATGACGAAGAAAATCAAGACCTAGGACAACGGATCCTTGCTGAACGACCCAGTTTGCCTCACTTGAAAATTTCAATCCGTGTCCTTGACTCAGTGACGAGCCTCGCCGAATTAGTGATTAATGACTGACAAAATAAATCCTCTCGACTTTCACCTTTCGCCAAAATCTGTCAACATTATTAAATCGTTAATATTTAATATACAAAGTCAACAATTTTTTCGCATTGAAAGAAGAAAAACGAAAATTGTAAAAGGAAAATGAAAATCAAAAAAAATTGAAAAATATAGAGAGGAAAATAATAATTGAAAATAGAGATTGCAATTCTGAGTAAATTAGAATATGAGAATATGACAATTTACTGACTAGGGTTTTTTTTTTGCCTTGTAATTTTCCTCGAGATTGAACTTTCTAAGGTCTTTGTTTAAAAACTAATTTCAGCGAGAGTAATTGATCACAAGAGATCAGAGTCTTTCTGCAAGCATCAGGCTAGTTTTAAATCGTTCCTAATGATTGTCGGTGAACTCAAACGATGCAAGGTCGACGAGGAGAGAAATGAGTCTGGATGTTTTCAAAAAGTCTTCTCATGTCTCTTCCAAGGCCTGAAACTCTGGGCAAAAGACCAACTTACGCCTGAGTTGCATTTATGTCCTTTTTTTCACTGTCAAAAAAAAAACAAGCCAACATAAATTAAATAACGTAATTTCGTTTTCAACTTTAAAAATGGGGACATAAAAAATCTTTCCCTATTTCCACACAAAAACCATAAAATTCCGATTCCAGCAAAAATGGCTATTGATTAAATAATTCCCCTGAATGAAAATTAAGTAAATAATTAGAGAATATTCACAAAAATAAGAATTAAAATTCGATCAAGTAGAAAATTCTACCGTGAAATATTCGAAAAAAATCCAAAAATTTCGAACTAGTTTTCGAAGAAATATGGATCAACAACGATAGAAATCTGCTTTTTGAAATTGGAAAAGCTTTTTGATCCGATTAAAAGCTCCGAGCGTATTATGCACCTCCCAGGACACTGACAAGATTAAAAAGCCGGCCCTGACCTCACTTTAGTTTGAAAAACGACACGTGGCGGCTCATGCTTAGTTAACTAGCAAGGCACTATTATGCAAATAAAAACAAAAAACATTATAAATTCAATCAGACCATAGTCCACTTTATGCAGAAAAATGGAAATATAAATTGATTAATAAATTCATATAAATGTCACTGGAAAAAAAGATTTTTTTTCTCCTCTTTTTTCAAAAATTGAAACGAAAGATTTATTTTCACAACAAAAAAAATAAAATGTTAGTAAAAAAAATTTTCCCCTCTCACTTGACAAAAAGAAAGAAGTATAAATATTTTATCTTTTGTAATTCAAATGTTATTATTATTATCTTTTTTTTTGTAAATATAAAGACAACACTTTGAATTGGATTCCAGAGAAATATGGTGGCAAATTGCATGGAAAGCAATTACGCAATTCGTAAATTTGCACATACGTACATATGTTGTTTCGCGAATAAAAAGAATTGATGCATGAATCACTTAGGCGAATAACGTAAAAAATATAAACCAAAGTTACGATATATGGAAATATATAAATAATTCCACGTATTAAAAAACACATAATTTTAATTCTTCAAAACCGGAAAATATTTTTGATTTTGATTTTGATTTTGTTCCGATAACAAAAGTTCTCTATTATAATTATCAAAAAAAAAAAAATTAAGGAAAACGAATAATTTCTTGATAATCAGAATAATATTTATCCGGAATTGTCAGCGCGTAAACAAATCCAATCGTCAATATTTTGTTTTTTCTTTCTTTTTAAATTAAAAAAGAAGATAACGCAATTAAATTCAGCGAATAAAATTCCCCTTTTTTTTATCTTTCTTATGGCATACTTCATGGTGAATAAAACTGTTTGCGAATCGAAACTTGTTTCAGTTTTTTTTTTTTTTAATTTTTTTGCGGAAAACAAGAAACGAGAATGAAGAACCTGAATAATCGATCTTTTCAAATATCCAATCAAAACACATTTATTTACCGTAGGGAAGAAGAATTTCTATTTATAAATAGAAATTTTTTTTCGACAAATTTAAATCTCCTTTTATTAATAAGCAAAATATCGAATTAAAAAAAAGAATCAAGGAGAAAATAAGATACGCGAATTTTGAAAATCCGCCACGTGTTTGAACTTGAGTATCAAGGCCAATACGTACAGTGCACAATAAAATGTGGGATATAAAAACGTCATGAAGATGAAACATTCCATACACGTGGTCGAGAATAGTACATGTGTACGAAAGTTGTAATTACATAATCTTGAAACGTAATCCATGTGACAATGATAATTATGAACGACAGAGAGATGAAGATGAATGTAACAAAGATTTAAGAAAAGAGAGGGAGAGATGCTGCGCGTTAGGAGAAAGAGAGAGAGAGAGAGAGAGAGTAGAAGGATATGAGACAAAAGTTACAAGGGGCTCGAGGGGGGGGGGGACGAGATCATAAACTTGGGGGAGGCTTATGCCAAGTATTTCCTAGTGGCGGAACTTGGATGTCATGGTCGCGAATAATGTCACGTTACAATCCACGCGGTATCTTATCAACCGGTCTTTTATTTTCCGCTAAATCATCATTAGAGAGAAAATCCACTTTCGGTTATATTTTTTTTTTCCAAGCAAAAAAGCCAAAAACAATTTAAATTTAAATTCCCTGATTGAAAATTTATCAATTCTTTTGACAAAAATAACTAAGAGTCAAAGAGAAAAAATTTTCAAACAAATTTTCTTGGTCGTGGTCCACTAAAAAGTGAAGAATTAATTTCCAAAATAAAATTGCTTTGTTTCCTGCCAGAGTCGAAGGTTTATCATCGAAAATAAGTAGACATGGAACGTTGCAATGTATATTTATCAGGTCGCCATTTCTGTGTGAGCGTTGTGTGTTATGGCTCTCTCACTCGATATGTTCTGCGCGCGGCCAAGGCCGACGATGAGCTCATCTTTGCATAACCCGACCTAACCGTTGCCGACTTAGGCCCGTTACGATCATCTGCCGAAATTCTACGCTCACTTTTCTCCCCGACCTATCCTCAGAAATTCACAATTTTTCCCTCCACACATCGTCAACTCTCGTTTCTCACTGTGAAAATAAAGAAGAATCAGTTTTCATGTTCAACTCTTTTTGAAATCCGTCCAATTTTTTTTTCCTTTCTTCACTATTATATTATTATAAATCGACCAATGTCACGTTCGAGGATATTTTGAATTTTTAAAAGTATTATCAATTCAAAAATTCATAAAACTATTCCATTTTTATCGGAGAATTTTGGAGAATTTTTTGAAAAAATTTTTTCAAATGATTTGGAAAAATGAAATTAGTGCCGCAGTTGTTAATTTTTTTTTTTTTTTTTTTCTTACAAAAAAGCCGGCTGTTGCCGGGTAAGAAAAGAGGTATATTCTGCTTTTACACACGATTGACAAGATTACGCAACGTTTATATTATGTAAGAGTCAGGGACGTGTCATAATATAGACGTAAGGCAGCGATGCTATATAAATTACGTCTTGTGGAGCCAGATCTCCGCCAAATGAAGAATTGAGAAAAAAAAAACAGTTTCATGACAACTCTATCGAGAAGAAACCTTGAATTTTTTTTTCATCACGATCATCATCAATGATTATTATCTTTAAAGCGGGTCACTCCAAATAAGAGATGCACTTTTCGGCGAATGTCGTAAAATCTTTAAATACGAACTCTCGCGTTTCTAAAACGGGACTTGATATTTTTCTTTGGCTCCCAGAGAGAAAGAGAGAAAGAGAGATGAAATAGAAACGCGACAATTTTAGCGTACCCCAGGGACGCCTAATCTAAATGTCAAATTTGTTCTATTTTCACTTACACTAATCTACCGATTTCAGCGCAGTGAAAAAAAATCTCCACTGTCATTGAACTAGAAATATATGAAGAATCTAAAAATGCAACATTAATCAAAAGAAAACTAAAAGGCAAAAGTTTAAATTAAATTTCAATTTGGAAATTTAGCAAATTAAAGTGCTTTTTGGATAATAGAGTAAAAAGTTCACTCCGTCGGCTTTAAACCATGATATGACCTCCTAAAACCGATTTAAAAAATATAAACTAATTTTTCCCTGTATTTTTAAAAATATATTTTTTTATCAATCAGGAACGTGAGATAATGATAATAATTTCAAAAACGTTTCAAAAACCACACCCAGGCAAAGATTGACCTAATTTATTTGTAAAACACGCTTTTCGACAGAATGTCAATTTCACAGAAATGCAACCAAATTTTCATTTACCTAAATGAATAAATTAGCCAAAAAAAAAAAAAGAGAGACAATTAGGACCAAAAATAAATTCTGTAAGCGAACTTTTGCTGAAAAAAATCCAATTGACCATCAAATTAAAATTCAGGCAAGCGATTTTCGGCGATTTTTAGCTAAAAAATCGAAAACAATTGGAAATCTCGATTTTTAAGCAATCAATAATCGAAAGGAATGTTGAAGGATCATATCATCATCGTCTAACCTCGAGAACACGCGAAAAGCTTCTTAATACGACTTAAAATATAACGCTGCATCATAGGCGGAACTAGAAATGAATCTTCCGCGTGGGGCGATTGCACATAGATAGTATTTCGCGCGCGCGTGCAGTCAGGGCCGCTGTGACCTTAGCTCCTATTCCTCCCCACCCCCTTTTCTTCTCTCTCTCTCTCTCTCTCCCACGTTGCCTGCATCAAAACGAATCGACGTTGTGTTCCTCGTTGCACCCGCTACCGGCAAATGCAGCCGCATCGGCTCCAACTTGCGCTTGGAAAACCGAGGAAGACGGCGAGGCAAGGGGAGTGACACGTGCCACAAGTGACGTCACGTCCTAGGAACTGCATCGCTCTTTACGTCGCGTTGCACACGCGCATTACAACCGCAATATTCCTCCTTACCCCCCCTTGATCTATGCTAGGTATTGGCAAAACACGAATCCAACACACGCTCACTAAGTAATACTTGAACCCCGTCTTCTATTTGTCTGTGTTCAACCCAACGACAATAACAATCGTTACGAAAGGACACTAGTCGCACAAAAAATGCATCTTCAGTAAAAAATATTTTCCAGGTAATCAAGAAATAATTTCATCACTCCAAGATTCCAGAAACAATTTTGAAGAATTCTCCCAAATCCTTTTCTCAAACAGAAGAAATCATTTTGAACGAATCAGACGAATCTGAAAAATGCAATTAATTTATAAATACGAAACTGCCTCTGAAATATGTGGAATTAAAAAATTATTAAAATCAAGATCTTTACGATCAAGGGAGAAAATCAAAATGGCAAGAAATGTGAGAATTGTAGATTTTTGAGGAAAATTGAAATGTCGTTCGGGCAATAGATTCCGAACGTCGTATTTCGAATTGCATTTTGAGCGATAAAGATTATCTATCTTTATCTCTTGGAATGAGACGGATATATATATGCGTATAAATGAGAGAATCTCTGCACCGGTTTGGATTCGTGTAAGTGGAGCACAAGGGCTAAATATAATTTAGGCACGGGCGAGTTTATTTCCGTGATCCCTCGGACTCTTTCAGCACAGTTTCACCTACAGCCTCCACGCAATTGGATCTTTTGGAAGGAAAAATCAATTTCTTTTCGACTCTAAAATTGTTTGTACCAATGTAAATTTCTCCTATCCAAGGTTATCCTTTACGAGCTTTTCCATCTTCTTCGACCTTAAACTCTTTGCCATCATTTTATGTCCCGTATAGAGTGCGGTACACGTGCGCTCGAGTGTGAGTTTACATCTCGACGCCTGCGTGATGGTGTCACACATTTAAAACAGAAGAGAGGATTTTGATGCAATTGCGCATATGGAAAGGGGGGCTGAAGGAAGCGGTATAATTCGTTGTGGCCGTTCCACGAGGCAAACTCTGCCAGCACTTCCTGGATCGCTCGCACTCTCCTCTCTTTTCCAACGTGTTTACCTCCCTGCCTCCCACAATGTCCTCCGAATGCACCCACAAAACCACTGGGGCCCCCCCTTGGTGGCCACAATTCATGGACACAACCATGAGAATATCACACACGCCTTTCGATAGAATCAATTTCATTTTCAATGAAAATCCAATAAAATCGGAGAATTTTCTAACAAAATCTGAAAATGAACTTAGCCAGTATTTCTTTTTTTCACCGATTGATTTATCAAAATGGAAATTTTGAATGATAAAAATAAAAACGGAAATAATATTAATGTCATTTCAGTTAAAATTTATAGCGAAACAAGATATATGTCTATTCACATGGTCAACAGAACGACAACCTTGAACGCCGTATAACTTATAACCTACAGCAAACAAAACTTTTTTTCACGGACAATCGTCAACTGGAAATTTTACAGTCGACATTAGTGCGAATTTAATTTTCAGTTTGCATTACAAAACTACTGACAATTTTTCCCTTCTTCAATTACTTTTTCAGAAATGGTTAAAATAATTTATTTCAAAAATTATTCTACTTACCTCATCGCTGACGTTGATTTCTGAATTTGGATTTTGCTCAACCAAATTTGATTTTGATCGGACCTGTAAATGCCAAGCCATGGCTGGATGAATCTGGTCATTATGCTCCTGTGTTCGCTGTAAAAAAAAATTTTCAAAAGTTATTAAAATATTTTGAAAAAAATAATCGAAAAATAGATGATAAATTTTTTTTTTATAGATTAAATGATAAAGTTTACGATATTTAGAAAAAAAATAGCCATGAACTTTTAACAGAATTTCGCCGATATAATTAAGTCTTTCTCATAGCTGTATTAAGGTTAATTGATGCAGCAATTTTACAAGGCAACTTTTCTTGATAAAGAGCAACTTAAAATGCAATTACTTGAACTGTTGCAATAATTGTTAGAGGATAATTACTATAATAAGTTGTAATAAAATCCAGTTCATGACAAACAAAAGTTAAATTTTCATCATCGCCCAAAAAATATTTTCCACTATTCATTAAAACACAGAAAAAAATTTTATCCTTACAATGTAATTAGAAAACATGTTTTTCAGTCTTTCCCAAAAGAAAAGTTGTACATAAATTCAAATTTTTATCAAAAATACTTTATCGATTTCACTCTTTAATTATTGGATTAATAACACGTTAAGCTACACTTCCTGAAACATTTGAGATTTTAGTCCAATAATTATAATTTGCAATTATCTGTCCTAGAAGAATCTTATATAATTATAAGCTATTTTTTTCTGTAAAGTGAAAGAGAAAAAAAAATGGTCATAGGGATTAGGTTTGTGCCTTTTGGTCATTAAAACAGAACTTGTGGTTAGTGATCCAAATCGACAATGACTTCCTGCTATATAGAAGTTTTTGAGAAGAGAAAAAAAAAGGAGCGAGGACCCCGAGTGCAATATTATATAGTAGTAGTATTATTAAACCTCTCTCGTGTCACCAAGTCATAAAACTCCATCCACTGGCAAAAGTGTAATGAGCCGGTCCTTTCACCACCGAAACCCCTCAACTCGTCAAGCGTATTTATTAAATAACCGACAGGCAACGACGACCTTAATTAAATTATTCAAAAAATTTTTTAATTAACTCCCTCGTTACCTTCGACTCTTTTTTTCCCCCTATTTTGCATTTTCCATCCTGGGGAATTTTTTGTTTTAATCCTATTTGCCATAAATATAATTTCCTTGCTAAGGAAAAAATTTAACAATGTATTAATTAATTAATAGAAAAAAGAATTTATGAATCCCTGCAAATAAAAATAAGCGATTTCGAAATAAATAAAATTGTACCTTCGACGTTTCCAAATGAAAATTCTTGGCTAGTGTCTCTAATATATTACGTCATAGCGCGTGTATAATACTTTCCGAGGACGCGGCACTTGGCTCTTGACTTACCAAGATGAGGACTTTGGAAAAGCGGTCCGGTCAGGGCCGTTAAAATATATGTATATATATTGAGGTGAATTCCGGTTTTTTGAGAAGCGAAGCGACCAAGTTACTACATCAAAAGAAGGTGCATAATATCCCTCACGATAATGGCCTTCGTTTTGCTCATTAAGAGCGAGCGAGCAAGAGAGAGAGAGATGAATCAAGAAAGATTTAAAGACCAGATACAAGACGAGTAAATAACATATTTGACGAGATGAATCAACAGGTTTTTCGGGGGGTAATTAACGAATTGTGATGTTTATTTCAAGGAATTCCGTCGGAAAGTCATGAAATTCCATTTTTGTTTCTGACGACCGTTACGAAATGATCGAAAGCGCTGTCACTCTTTTCAACCAAAAGGATTGACAACGGAGAAAAGAGAAAACCAGTCTCTCTAAGTCATCGATAAGAATCGTTGAGAGAGAGAGGCTTGATTTACCGTTTCTCCGTGCGTGTAAGTGTAACGCCCACTGGCACCTGTGCTACCATATGACTTTTTTTCCCCTCTTTTCTTTTTTTCCTTTTTTTCCCAAACAGCCGTAAAACCGGGTCTAGCTTCAACTATGAAACACTTCCAAGCTTAAAAACTTGTTCAAACTTTTTTACCCCCGTAGCTGCTGCAATTACTGTTTTTACTATGGACAATCTTGATAGCGGGTCAGAACATTTAAAAAATTCAACAACCATGAGCGTCGAGAACCATTCATCAGAAAAAAAAAATATGAGAGAAAAGAAATTAATCTCAAGAAGCCGAAAATCGAGAGATAAACAAAATTAACTAGACAAAAATTCTGAATTCTCGGAATAAAAATAAATTTTTTCTTTCGACTCATATATTTAAGAAAAACGGAACAAAAATAGGATGTACTTGACATTTAAACAAGTTTACATTATTTCTAATTGGAAAACATAAACTTACTAATGGCAATAAATGTTGCAAGAAATTTTAATTGATATACAGATATTGAGAAAATTAATTTTCTTATTTACAAAAGTTAAGTCTTTGATCATATATATTGCAGTTGCAGAAAAGAAAAAAATGTGGAATATTCGTGAAGAGAGAATTTAATCGCGGGCATTTTAATTGGGTGTGTACTGTACCCTTGTGTGGAAAGTAACTCTAAATGGGATTACAAAATACCAAAGTTAACACGTGCTCATTTCAAGGTTGCTGCAAACTTAGCGTGTCAGTGTAATTGCATAACTCGTTGCTTTTATCATTCGCACTGATGTTAATTAAGTGCTAAGCAACGGCAGCTTCTTTTGGACGCGGAAATAAATTTTAAGACTATTTATGCCACACACGTCTTCGCTCCGCAACTGAATTTCGCACGTTAAAGCTGAAACATTTGCATAAACTCAAAAAAATTTACTCAATTGTTTTAGAATTTTTAGACTTTTTTCCAGGACTTTACTACTTTTAAATTTATAAACGTTGAATTTTAATTCAGTTGAAAATTCGATAAAGCATTTTGATGTTTATTTTGCAAAATAGTTTGTGACTTACCTTCTTTTTGCGAGGATGAAGGTCATTTAGCATGAAAAAGTCAGTGAGGAGTCCATCGTCGGGAGTTGATCCTGGTTTGGGACTGTGTGAGGCATGAACTTGATTGGACCAGGTGTTTGCGTTATTATTTGCGGAAGTACCCTCGTCACTTAATGGTGGACTCGGAGTCCCGCTTCTCCAGGAAGCACCACTGCTGCTGCTGCTACTGTTTGATGTTCCTCCAACTCCTGGTGAGACAACAACACCGTCTTCACGTCCACGCCATGAACCTAAAAAAATTTTCAAAAACATTAACACATCGAATTTAATCAAAATTTTAAATAATTTTTTTTTGGTAAATTAATTCGACAATATGAGAGCAAAATAAAAAATTTCCCTATATATATCTTTCCTAACTGTAAATTCTTTTTCGAGTACATAATTTTATCTCACTGGGAATTCATACATTATGAACACCCAAGGAATATATTGTCACGTTGTTGTTTTTTTCGTCTCTCCGCGGGATGATAATTTCGTTCATTATTTCCTCAGAGAATTGAGAGCAGGTTGCACAATTTATTCGAGTTGTATATATGTGCTGATCGCATAAACAAATCTCGATTGAGGCACTTCGTGCTCTGGTAATATTGTTTTGATGCAGCACTTGCCCTGAAGACGTGAAAGCGGTTCAGTTTCGTGAAACCAATCACGAAAACTCCTTCTGGTGTTTTATTTCTGTTATCAACGCTTGATTTATTGCCTCTGCTCGCAAACTGCTATCGTGTCAGTTAAACTCAGATTATGATTCAACGGAACTTTCAAAACTACATACAATATACGAGGAAATTACTTTCCTTGAATCTCAGGTGTCTAAATGTTTGACTTTCAGTTTTTTTTCTTCTTTTCGTTCATTATTCAACTGTCTCAATTTGTCCATCAATTATTTCCCGTGGAGACATTTCATAACATATTATTAAATTACAGAATTTTTGTTCAATTCAAGAAAAACCTAGAATATTCATTTTTATCTAAAAAGAAAATTTCAGGTAAAAAAAAAGTAATAATGATGAATATTTGGGGAAATCAGAGTCAGAGAAAAATAGAATGAGAAATCGTCACCAGAGCATATTTTTGCCTCTGGTGTTTGCGTGAATCAGACTTGCAGCCATAGAACTCGAGGCCATAGAACTTTGGACCAAAGCGTTTTACTCGATGCACCGTGCGAGAGACAAAGGAACTCGTTGATTCCAAGAGTGTCTTTTGATAAATCTCGATATCTGTGGTAGAATTTTCTCAAGCTAGAAAATTGAGAACAAAAAGTTGAGGAACGATAATTTTATTGACTTGTCTGTTAGTCCAACAAAATGCGTCACGATAATCACAGAAACAAGAGTGAGAAAATTCACGCGTATCTCAAAAAGAACTACGAGAGTACAACAATTTTATAATTAATTCCAGTAAATAATTAACAGCCGGCAATTAATTCACAATTACTAATCAACATTTACTAATTAATAAATAATAAACAATACTTAATAATTATAATTACTAATTAATAATTATAATTAGTAATTATAATTAATAATTAATAATCAATATTTAATATTTTTAATTAGTAATTATAATTAATGATTGATAATTAACAATCAATATTTAATAATTATAATTAATAATTTAATTAATAATTAATTATAACCACAAATCGAAAAATTAATTTCCATCTTGATTTCGAAAGAAATAGTAATTAATTAGAATAAAATCTAAAACCTTGAGTGATTTTCGATTTCTAATAGAATTGTTCTTGTTTACCGTGAACGAGATTGCGGGACAAATTGATATTAAAATCTATTGTACAAGGCTCGAGAGAGAGAGAGAAAGAGAAAATCTCGTTCATGGCGAACAAGAACAAGAACAAGAACGATTCAAATGAAGCAGAACAAGAAGGAAAAATTGTCAAGTGAAAAATTATCGACGTCATAACGTTTTAGATTACGCACAGATGTGTTTATGGAAATTCGAATAAATTTCAATTAAAACGTGTGTCGAAGCGACAAACAAGAATCTTGAAAAGGCTGCAATGTTTTTGAATTATCGACACTTTTTTTTCCCCTGCCCCTCCTCTCTTGGTCTTTCGCTAATCGTTAAGCATCCATTTAACGTTGGAATCATAATAATTGATACGGCAATGTTTATAAAACTCATTGCTGATAGTTACGTCATTTTATCACACTGCATCATTTTATAATAGTCTCAAGCATTTGAAACGCAAAAATGAGATTTATCTTTATCATAACGAGGGAATAAATTTCATGACAATAGATTTGCTCTGATTTTTTTTTCAAGTCCCGGAGAGTTGCTCAAGGCATCTATACTTTATCAGCTATATGCATTTTTTTTCGTTCCAATTTCTAATTTTGTCTCGATTTGTTAAATTTCAATCGTTTTTGCTTTAATTTCCAATCGCACTGCAATTATAATATTAATCATTTATATAATTTTAGTCAAATTTTGCCATTTGGTAATTTTTTAAATGCAAAAAAAAGGAATAATAAATACATACCGTAATTTGGATCAGCGATCGGCAATTGTTTTTGGCCATGTGCGCAGGGCGATGCAGTTCCCAATGAAAATGAAATGAGCAATTTGGCTGCGTCAGTATCGTTCATGCAAATGCCATTGGCATCGATGCGACAATTTCCAGCGTCTTTGCAAACATGATGTGGAACGCAATCATTTGATTCATTGCCGGAACTTGTCCTACGTTTTCGATTCCTGTAATAAAGAAAAATACTTGAACATTAATAATTTTATTAATTAATAATCCAGAGAGAAAGTGGAATTTGTCATTAAAATTATAATACCATCACCATTCTACAATCTAAACGAATACAAAAAAAAAATAAAAATTCCACTAAGAATGAAAAACGGTAACATTGAGTACGCAAAAAAATTTCTTTCATAGATTTTAATAATCGAGTCACGAAATTGTCGGAATTTTGCTTTTTCGAATATCTAATTTTTCAATGGTCGCGAGTTTAAAAATAGCCGAATGTCAAATTTAAATATGCGAACTTCGGAAGTCAACTGAACTCCGTTTAAAATTCCATGATCCAAAAATAGAACTATTCAGTATTTTTAACTTCAATCATAAAAATTTTAATGATATATAGTTTGTAGAAATAAAATTACGGGAAATTTTTTTTAGGTTTGAAAATAAATTCTGAAAATTCATACAGAACTCGTTGAGAATTATATAATTGAATTTACAGCGATTATTTTTTATAATTGAATTTTATATAATTTTGGAGAAATAAATTGCAAAATGGACGATTTGGAAAGGAGAGATGCAATAAGGAAATATATTCTGCGATGTTGTATTCAACAATAAGAAGACGGTAGTGCCATTAACCCCAGCGTTTGTGTAGCTATATTAATCTGAATAATGGACTTGTGCTAACGTCCTCTGAATTGTTATAGAAAAGTAGCGAGTAAATAAAGTTAAAGGGCAGGTTCGTGTGTATTTACGACCTTAACGTTCCACGATACTTGACGACCTAGATTCTCCCTAAAGTTATTCGTGTCACATTTCCCGTTAGGCGATTAGACCGAACCGCTAGATAAACTCCCCTACGCACTTTCGCACAAGCACTTTTCGCAAAGTGCATCAGAGTACAAGAGTTCCGTTATATCAAGGAATCGTAAAGCATTCAAGAACAATAAAAAATAACAAAAACTGTTTATACAAACTTCTGCAAAAGTTGAGAAAAAAAATCTCCAGGGGAATAAAAAATAGAAAAAAAATTGAAAATAAAAAAATAGAAAAATTGAAAATAAAAAAAATAGAAAAATAGAAAATGAAAAATACAGGCGAAAAGAATAAACAAAAAAGTCAAGGAGGAAAATACAAACAGGAGAGAAAAATGGAAAGGAAAAAAAGAACAATTTAGAAAACCGGAAAATCATTTCTCAAGGAAGGAAAAAATGTCAAGACACAAAAAGTACATTTTTGGAAAAATATATATGCGAAATACTGAAGCAAAATAATATTCAATACCTAGTGGCGAAAATTACTATAAGTCTTAAAACAATTCCTTGGAAATAAAAATTAGAGCTTGTTATGCAAATTGCCGGATTTCAAAATCTAAGAGTTCACCAGTTCATCCTGTGATTTTGCTAAATTAGAGACAGAGAGAAAAGAGAGAGATAATTATTTTCGACATCATCTCGCGGAGAATTCTAAACAGCAAATTAAAAATTAAATATCCAGATTTAATTTTTAAAAAAAATAAAAATTCCAAAGAAACAAAAATTGATACAGCAGGCAAAATAAGCAAATAGGAATACAAAACAAATTGTGTATACAACATTGTTACAGAATCGAGGATACGTCCCTGTAATTTTTCCCAGTGGATGAGGGATCGACCTGCACGCGAGGACTCGACGTTGATTCGAGGTAGCTTGCAATATAGCAGTCGGTGTGGTTGCAAATTACTATGGACTTTCCGAGAAAACGTTAAGGCGCACCACCACCATAATTTCCTATACCCTCCACCACTCTCTCTCTCCCCCAAACGAACCGGTCGATTTTCAGGATTAACCTGCTTTTCAGTCTCCTCGTATGCATAAATAACGAAAAGAATAAACAAGCGAATTTTTTTTCTTTTCTGCAAATAAGAAACAGGAAATGTTTATACAATTTTTACAGAAAAATCGATTCCCGTTTAATAAGGCGCAAGAAAAAAAAATAACACTGCGAGAAAATGGAAAAATTCGCCCCCCCTCCTCCTTTTTATGGACTTTCAATCTGAGGACATTGAGCACGAATCGCGAAACGAAGAATCTCAAGGCCATCGCTTAACCGTTCCAGGTGGAACGGTACATCATGAGTCGAAAGTGAAACCGGCGTGATGCGATGTTTCGAAAGTACCATATCCGGCAAACTTTCTGCATCCTGGACCCCATTTACGATTTCAAAACAAATCTCCGTCTCCAGGACACTGCGAAAGCCACAGACAGAACACAATTCAAAATATCTTCCATCTACTAAGTCAATTATTATTTTTTTTCATAATTTGATTTCAATTTTTATTGGATGCGATGGAAAGTTCATTTTTAATTCTGATTATAATTCAAATTGAATCTAATGATTAAAAATTAATTATCACCGTAGGTTCTAGGGGGAAAAAATCCCTCTCTTCTGTTAAAATTTAATCCACAGCCTTGAATTTTCCCTCCAGTGAAAATTCTTCGATAATTTTCTTTTGAAGAAATTTTCAATCTTCTTTCTCGCGAATACGGATTTTCAATAATCCAAAGAGTTGTGAAACATTTAATGATAAATTTTAACGAGAGGAATCATTGCACGTTCTTCTTCTTGGAATCTTATATTGGATTCATTAAAATTCGCCGGACACTTGAAATATTTAGCAGAGTGCTTTGTTGGAACTCGGTTGAATTCCAAAAAAAAAAGAATTGGCTCAAGAGGTGAAACTTCTTTTTCGAAAAATACTTCCCTCGCCGCACTTAATCTTTTCAATGAATTCAAATTTCGAGTAAATGGAAAACAATTTCTGTAAATTAAAAATTGAAATTCGAAAGGGAAAAAAATTGTTTCCTTCTGAATTTACTGATGTTGCAGCAACAGAAAGAGAATGAGGAAACAATATTTAGTCTCGAGACAATAGGAAAACTTGGCGAAATGAGACTAAGAGATCTTGAGAAAGAGGAAACTTGAAACGATAACGTATAGTAGACGAAATATCAAGGAGGAAAAATTCGAGAACAAAGCTTCTATATTTCTTGCCTATGGGAATGATAGACATTAGGAAAAAAATTTCATGAATGGAAAAAAATGTGTAAATTTATAAACGCTGATAATCACACTTTAAAATCTAACTACCTGAAAAGGTTGAAATAGTTGAACAATAATAACAAAAATTGTCAAACTCAGATGAAAGAAATTTAATTTTTCCCTGAGTACTGTAGCGTGAAAAAAAATCAGTAATGAAGAAACAAAAATGAAAAATGGCAAAGGACAGAGGAGAAAAGGAAAACAGCTCACGGGGGGAAGGAATATTGTGGATTTTTTTCAAATGTCCGAACGGCCCAAGTGTTGGCGAGTTGCAGTTGCAGGAAAGTAGGAGGTCAAATACCAAGAGTGGACACAATGGCAAGGAGAAGCAAAGAGTAGGTAAATACTAAACTAGTCTCTAGAGTTTGCAGTTTATTTCTCCGTTTGGCAGGGGAACATGGTGCGTGTAAGCAGTTAACCTAAACCCTTCCAAGTTGTCCAATCGCATTGTATCCCCGTGATTAAAGAGCACGAGGACAAACGACGTTGGTACACACAACCTGCCTACATGTACATATACCATATTCCATTGCCTGAGACTTGGGCTACCTACCGCATCGTCAAACCTACACGATTCTTCACCTACGTTTCAACCAACATTTTCTCATTATTCTTTCCTTATTCTTCCAAAACAATAACTGTTTCAATTTTCAATTACTGCATTTTCATTATTTTCCATTCTGCTACACACGGAATTAGGGAATCACAGTAAGTGCATACCTAAACGTACTTTTGAAACAAGGAAAAAGGAAGAGATATTTAACAAATTCGTCACTCCCAAACAAGGATCAAGTATACAAACACAGAATAGTAAATAGTAACCCAGTTTTCCTGCGAGTAGAACGCGCGATGACCCAGTTACCCGGGGATCCCGCCCGGAATACGAGCTGACACGCTTCGTGACCTATATATCCCGGTTTGCCATTTGCCCAAAAAGATGACGCGGCAGGCAACATGAAAATCGATTTCCCAGTTGGCAACAACGATCGAGAGGCTTTGAAACCATTACAATTTCTTCATGATTCCCACATTTACGAGCAAAAAAAGTGGCATACAAAAATCACCTGTAATTGTACAGTAACACTGGATTTGCAATCAACAATAAATGTTTTAATACTAATACAAAATCTCTCAAACAAGTTCCCCCGACAAATTCGCAACATTTGCCCAACAATTTATCCACTGACCGACTTTTGGTCCATTACTTTCAGATATACAATGTTGATGACGATAATGATAATGATGAAAAAAGAAGAGAATGGTGAGAGAAGATTGATTTCGATTTACTACTCAGACGATAAAATTCTGAATCCGTTCGTCAAAGATCGAGATCGAGAAAAATCTTTACTGATTCAAGGCACATGAAAATTGATTCAAAAATCAACAAAATTATAAGAATTCAGCGCCAAAAATTATTCCTCCCTGTTGGAATCATTAGTTCCCAGAACCATTTAAACCAGAGGAACAAGAAAATCTTACTTTATTTGTAAACCGTAGAGTGAAAATAAATTCCAGATAATTTCAAAATGGGTCTAGAGTCTGATACCGACAGTCGATGATCATCTCAACAAGTATTAGAAAGAAACTTTGACTTTTCCCATCTCTGAATGTCATCATTCCTTGCGCAAACCTGTCACGACATTGACGAGTATGTTCAATGATGGCGTACACGGCAGTAATGCCGAATAAACAAAAGTCGCTTCAAGAAATTGCCAAAGGGCTTTTTTGTAACTATACAATAGCAAAAAGGTCAAGACGAACAAAATCAAAACAAACGATCAATGCAAACAAATAAGAAAATTTCTCGATTAGTATTAAAAAAAATTACACAAACTTCATTCCCTTCACTGATAAAATCAGAATGCAGTGTTAAAAATTAAAATACAGTTCGAAATTGAAATACCTAAATACCTAAAAGCAAGTGGTGGAAAAATTGAAATTTCTTCTCGATGCTAAATTATTCCTTATTCCTTGCTTCAGGACATTAACAAATCCTAATAGTCATGATCATGATCATCTAACTTTTGACCTCACTTGGTCTCTGATGAGATTTACTATCGATAATCGCCGTTTACAAGAGAGGCAAGGAATCAACAATTGACGAGAATCAGTCAAGAAATCAACAATTGTTTATAAGATGAAGCGGCACAAATTATCACCTTCGAGAAATGAAAAGTGAACCTGCCGCATAATATACAGAGTGTACTGGTAATTCTGAAATGATAGCAAACGCCCACGTTGTCTTTCGTAATCGAAGGCTCGTGTCATTAAACCAATATGACACAATAAGAGGTCACAGAGTGGGCGTCACACGTATCATAGAGAATTTTTCGTTAATCGAACTGTGTAACAACCACGCCAGGAATATTCAAATCCATTGTCCACTTCCATAACGGAATCTGACCTATTCCCTTATCTTCTGATCCAGGATCTAATTCCTTGCTTGCAATTATCTCCTCATACTCCTCAATTTCGTCATTGTTGACATTATCCCAAGAATTTTGTTCCATTGTTCAAAAATTTTCCTGAAAATTAAAATTCAAATTCATTATCAGTTCGAATTTTTAAAGCTAATTTAAGTGAAAAACTTAAATGGCTGCGAGGTTTTCACGATCGGATTTTAGATGATGGAATAAAAGAAAATGGATTTTCCCTTTGCATTGGGAGGAGCATTGACCCAGTTTCGTAGCCATCCGGGTTAGGAAGTCAAATATAGGGTCTATTTAACCCACATAGATGTACAGGAGTCGAACGACCTGAATCGAGCGACCCGATTTCCGTTGGTACGACCCGGAACAACCTAGTTTCCGAGTCCTGTCCCGAGGGCTCCTGGACTGTCCTAATTTCAAGTTCGCAATATACAATACAATATTCCACTTTCCACCGAGTTTCGCTTTTCCCACCTCTCATTATTCCAATATCATATTACAACAAAGGATTCTCATTACAATATATATATTCACAAACTGCAACAAACTTTCTGTTCCTCTGTTCAAAAGTAAACTCCATCTCTGGGCAAATTTCCAATCATCAGAATTTATTAACCATTTGATTTATTTACGATTAGAGAATTCTTCCTGGAGGATTTTAGAAAATCTTTCAGTTGAGAAACCAACATTGAAAGAATAGTTGAATATAACTAATCGATTTGGATATATGATTGTAAGTTCAGGTTTAGGACTTTGAAGAAATTGTTCTAGTGTTAGTTTTCAGTAACTGGAAACTCAGTATTAGTTAGGGCTTTGGATGATAATTTACAGAACTACGAGAAATAACTATATACTTTTGTTTTCTGAATGCAATGTTTACAAAAAAGGTAATAATTGCTTTTATCCATATTCGAACGAATCAGAATATTTCAAGGATCGACCTGGAACTTCCATAAAGAAAAACAATTTTTAACATTGTTTTCCAAATCCGAAACATCGGTAAAATAAATCATATCTTTTCGTATAGAAAATTTGTAATTAAAAATAAATATTATATAACACACGATTTTTTTTTTCAACAAATCAACAGCATTGTTTTCCAACTTAAGGAATCGTTCAGTTATGGATATTACTCATACAAGAACTTGAGAATTCTCACATTCTTACTCAATTCAAAAAAAAAATCCTTGACTCTTCCTGGTTAACATATTAGTATTCCAGTTTTTTCAAACTTCTCGACAATGAGCAATACAATTATATCACTTAAAAAGATCGCGATTCCCACAACACTTGCCCTAAAACAAACATACATGAAACCTTGGATTCGTTCTAATTTTTCAATTACCAAACCAAAACAAGAGACGGGAAGAATACGGTATTTTAGGAACCAATGCGCAAAAAATGAAAACTAGTGGAGAATTATTACAAAAGAATCCTAGAGGACAATCTGGATCTTGAACGAATTGTAGGATTGGAGCAAAAAAAAAAAATGAGAAGTGAAAGAGAAAAAGACAATGGTGAAAGTGAAGTCCACCCTCTCCGAATAGATGGTGTGGAAAGGTCATTCGAAGGTCGGTTTGTGCACGAATATGCAAACCGTCCTTCGAAGCTATAAAGAAAAGCTCCTCGAGCGCGATACACTGTTCCCCAAACACGTACGTGTAATCTATATCGACACGTGGCAATGTGCATTGGTGTTGGTACACGTGCAGTTTAGCTATAACGCTGCCTGCACTCGACCCATTGTCCCAGTTTCACCAGTGGACGGAAAGCAAGCGCAGAAGGAAGCAACAACCACTATCATACGGTTTACACACACAACGATTAGAGAGAAACCATTGGCACAAACTCTACGACACCTATACCTCAAGTTAACTCCCAATGCATGAAAACCACCCTCTTTATTACCAAAACCACCCTCTTAAAGACGCTGCTTCAACAAGTTGGATCCTTACACAGCTTCAATATTACACCGATGGTTCATTACTTTCCCTATTTCATATTATGTACTTCAGAAATGTTTTTCCTTTCTATATTTTCAACCCATCACAAATACGTCAACAAATGACAATTCTTCTTCTTCTTCTCCTTTTTGTCGCTTTGATAGTCAGGCCAATAAACGACAATTCAAGGAAAATACATAGAATTTTTAAGGTTAGGAGTCGGACTTGACAACAAGAACGAGTGCCAACCTTCGTGTAAATAATGGCGCGAAATTTCAAATTTCTTTCCCTAATTCTAATTTCCCACGCACTGAACCAGAATTTTTGTTTCCTTTTAACCCTCCTTTTTCTCACTCTACTTCCTCTCTTTTTTCCTACTTTCACAATTTAGTTTAAAGAATAGCAAAAAACTGATTCGACAATGGCTAATTATTGTTGAGAGAAAGTTGTAGTAATTTTCTTTCTTCCCAATCCATCTTCGTGTATAATTGACATAATCACCGCTCAATTACATCTCATTCGACGGGTAATTTTCTATGATCATTCTAGGATGCATATAGCAATTTTTTTTCCATTTTCATTATAACTGTTTCTTACTTTTGGAAAGGATGGCTCTATATTTAGCGTGGCATCAAAAAAAAATACAGTAGTTTTTAATTCCCGTTGGTAAAATAGGTCACGTATGCTGGAAATATACTGATGAAAGTGTTTTTCAATTTTGGGAAAAAGATCGAAAGGAGTATTAATGAATTATGATGATCGTGGTGAGAGAGAAAGATCCTATTCGGAAGAGAAGAGGCGAAATAATGATTTTGAATATGTAAGAATTGTTGCTGATGGGAGTGGAGAGGATATAAGACGGAAAGAAACTTGGCTCCGTGTACCTGACCCATTTTATCTGCCACGAGTCTGCCTCTGGCTGTACGTAGCTGCATCGATCGACCCCGATCCGTGGCCCCAGCCTGGCACCGAGCGACCCCACAATTTGTCATTCCACCCCCTTCCCTCCCTTCAACCGACGCTCACTCACACACACACACATACCAGAGACCGCTACCAATTTTCCCTGTGAGCCATGTCTGGAGTTTGAAACTAAATTCAACCAACGGAGGCAATGCCTGCGCAGAAGCGCATCTCCCGAGAATACTTCCAATTCTCTCCGAATGTTCATGGACTTCTCTCACTAATGTCAAGGGTAGTTGAAATATCAATTAATCATTCCATCATTATAGGAACGAATTTCCCGAAAAAATATTCCAAAACTTCTCATTTGAATTCAAAATTCAGGACATCCCTATTTCTGAATTGTTTCGACAAGGGAAAAAAGAAAAGAATAAAATTCGCAATTTTCATGGAAAGTTGGAAGAATTCGAAGAAAAAGTAGTTTGGATTTTTCTTTTGCCAATTTACTTAACAGTAAATAAAATTGTCTATAAGTATATATAGAGAAAAAGTGCGGGGCTTCATATTGAATTGCTTAACCTTCCTTTCTGCAACTTGTTTAAACAACTTTCTTTAATTCCAAGTCGTTTTTCCTTTCTGCGATCTTGAAAACTAGATGATATCATCTCGAGGATTATTGATGGAATATTGATGGAAGGAAGAAAAAGAAAAAAAAAGGATTGTCATTATAGGCGACAATTGACAAACAGTCGACCTTATATCGACTTCCCAGTTGGATGCAAATGGCTCTCGCTCCTATTTCCGACCTAATTAAAAATCAGGTCTCGCCGAAGCTTTCAATAAAACACAATAGCATTCGTTTCTGCAAGGATTGAAATATTCTGTTCTTATGATCTGTCAGTGTTTCAAGATCGCTTGTCAACGCTGGGGACTTTTTTTCCTCTCCTTGTTTTTTTTTCTCTTTTGCTCGCACTCAAGGTCAGCTTTGAATAAATATTCTATGACTCCTATGTTTTTCGCCGCTCTCTCTCTCTCTCTCTGTCGCTCTGATGGTGACATGACTTTCCAAGGATTCGACGAATTTGGCGACATCCGCATTGGGCTAGGTCGGTGCTCACCTCTTGTAACGGCTCAAAGCCCATGTAATAGGCGTTCAGACTGACAAGTACATGAAACAACTGACCATGAAATTTCTTCATGGTCGCTCTACATCCCTGGAATTCGCAATTTATTTATCATTATACAGCTATTAAAGATTTGAATCAGCAACAAGAGGAGCGAAAAGAACACGGCATTCTGGAAAAACAAAATCGAAAATTAAACCAATCTAATGACAATTTACTCTAAATTAACTCATTATTATAACAATTTCACTGTAAACCTAAAAGTATCAAATTGATACTTTACAGTGTTACTCTCATTAGAATATTAGTCAAGAAAATAGTTATCGTACCAATGACTGACTTTTTCCACCTGGATTCTAAATTCACCGAAGGAAATAAAATTTCAAAAAAATTTCGCCATCTCCAACAGACGTTCACCTCAAAACTCCTCCATTTTAATCTCAACCTCGAAACCTACAAACGCCGCTGCGCCGCCTTGAATCCGAGTTTCTTTCCCGGCCAATGTCAGCGAAAGTAGTAGCACCAAAAAATCGATTCAATTTTCCAAATATACAGACATGTTATTGTCTCCATTCCTTTCTCACGTGAATTACAGTTCTTTTCTTTCTACAGGAACAATTAAACTAGAAGTGCATTATCCCTTCTCATTTCCGACTCTCTGGGTTTCTTAACATGGAAATTGGATTAAACTCCGGCACCCGCAGGCGAGGGTGGACCGTCATGAGAATAGAATCGTGAGGAGATGGACATTGGAGGGAGAGAGAGAGAGAGAGAAAAGAGAGAGGGGAGGTAAACAAGGGTGAGGACGTTGGGGGTGGTGAGCGGAAGTGTTCCGGGGGTTGCCTGGTCATATACAGAGCGTAGTGCACCTGACCCATATAGCTTTGTGGTATTGATTGACCCAATTCGTATAAAGCCGGCCGCCGCCTCCTCCCTTGTCTTTCTCTGCCACCTTCACCTCGCCTCTTTGCCAACGAACCGCCTCCACTGCCCCCAACACAAAACAGAGTGAGAGACCGACTGAAATTACGTAAGTTAACCTAGTGACTGACTGAACGTTTTGATGACGACGACAAGCCTCCCACGAAATCATCTGCTGACGAATATTTACGTCAACGCTCATGGAAAATAGAACCCTCCCGTCTCTATAAGCCCTCATCATCATCGACATTCTCAGGGGGGAGAAAAGAATGGAAAAAAAAAACTTTCGAGTCTTCGATCGTCATGACGAGACATTTCTTGTTTTTCTAGATCAATAATGTTAATGGATTCATTCATAGAAAAGGGAGTAAAGTACATGACGTCAGAAAATTTAATCATGTATCAACTTATCACGAAAATACTATTCTAAATTAAGAGCATATTTCAAATATTACGTTAGGAATGCAGCGAAAAAAATTTATTTCATTCAAATAACTGATTAATTGTCTATTAAATAATTATTTACTTGAAGGAAATATTATTTACTGGAAGGAAATAATTATTTCTGTTTAAATCAAATAAACTGTAAGTGAAATAATAATTTCTGTATTTGAATCAAATAAATTTTTTTCAGTCTATAACACTAAAATTCCAAATCGAATTCATTCAAGAAAGAACAATTCTAAATCTTCATTTTTAAAAAATCCAAACTGTGCCAAAAAAGTAACGAAAACCAAAGAAAATTTATGCACATTTTAGTATAATATTTTGACCCCATTTTCTTTTATTTTCAACCTACTATATATCGTCTCCCTCTCTTTTTTCTCTTTCTTTCTATCAAAGGACAACCGTTTCATGTTTTCTGAGTCAATAGTGCGCTTCTATCTTAATGGATTCATTCATAGGGGATGAAATTACCCTCGAGAGAAGCTAAAAATAGAATTAAATTCACTCTCCGTATTTTCAATATTATGTGTGTTAGTTTGATGCATTGGTTCATGGCGTGTATATATATATATATATATATATATTATATTGGTTTTAAACAATTTTAATATAAAAATAATAATATTTAAAACCCAAAAAGATAAAAAAAAAAAAATATTTAAATTTTGATCGAAAAAAATTTACGTACCTCTTTGTGCTATTTTTTGGCACATTATTTTTAAGAGGCTCTTCGCGCTCGATACAACATGTACAGCGTTTTTGTTTCCTGAAAAATCGCGTTATGTCAGAGATATATTTTTCTATTGTTAGGCCAGAATATTTATTTATTTAATTTTTTTTTTATATGATGCAAAACTTTATTTTGCTTTTAAGAAATAATATGACAAATTTTGAAAAACCTCAGACATTTGGACGTGCGCAACGATTTCATAATCTTTAATTTTTGACATATAAATAAACTGAATAATTCTCTATATCCACCAGATAATAATAAATCATTTTAAATAAAATAAAACATAAGAAAAATAATAAAAAAAAATAATTCAATAATAAGAAAATAGAAATAATTAGTAATAATAATAATAATAATAATAATAATAATAATAATAAAAATTACTATTATTATTATTCTTTTTATAAATTGAAAGTGTTTAAAACCTTTGTTGAAAGTTGAACGATTTTGAATAAAATGTGTTAATGAGATGGTGTTGGTGATATGTTTTTAATTGTTTTTCTTCGTAGTTCTCTCTTTAACTTTAAACTTACAAGTTTTTTTTTTATTTTTGTTGCTCATGAAAAATAAAAAAAAATATATATAAAGACCTACGTCGCCGTTGCGCCAACTGTTTCAGATTTCACTTGCTCATTATGTCCTTAAATTAACAAAAGTTCGCAATGATCTTTGTTATTATTTTACAAAAAGATAAATGACCCACTGATATTGAACTAATTTTTTCTAAAAAATCTAATTTTACTATTTAAATTATATTTAACAGTTAACTATATATTAACTACATATATTTTAATTCAATGCTTTCTAAAATATAAATTAAAAAATTAATTGCAAGTTTAAAAACTCAATTTTTGTTTTTACAATTAAATAAAAAATATTCTAGGTCATTTACCTTATATTCTGTGTTTAATAATTGACACTGTTGGAAAATTTACATCATTTTTTGTTCATCAAATTACAAAATCTACGTAAGACAATTTTTCTTTATAAATTCATCTTTTTTCTCATCTCTTTAAATTCATTAATTTTATTTTTACCATTATTTCTCTCAATTAAATTTTGAATTAAGAATTTAATTTAAATTATGAAAAATCTGAAAATTAATTTACTCAATTTTCATTTCTATTATCCGCGGAATAATTTTCTAAAATTTAATTTAATTCGCATTTATATTTATAGAATACTAATATTTTCTCAGCAAAGTATTAGCGAAAATTTTAATTTCTCAAATAAAATAATCAATTTTCCAACAGTTGCGTGAAAATAATTCAATGTATGTAATAAATTTCGAAATGTGATTTTATATACCTTGTTCTTGTCATTGTCTCCTCGGGCCTGAAAAATAAATAATTTAAAATTAATATCTAATTATAAGAATTCAGTTAATTTTTTATTATTTTACTATTTCTACGACTGTAAATTATTCTATGAAAAACAAAACAGTTTATATTAAATGGGGAAAAAATTCCCCCAAAAAAAAAGCAAAATAGTTAAAGATAAAAAGTAAAATTGAGCAGGGATCATCAATTCGAAGAGGGATATTGATTTTCAATGAAATCAAAATATTATAATTGGTTAAATTAAATGCCCATATGGGAGCGAAAGGTAATTCGAGCAGAAAAGAAAGGTAAAACAGGTATTCTGTTGGATACAATTACGTTGTGAAGAGGGAGGGAGAGAAAGAGAAAGAAACAGTGCGTTGCTCAATTTGCCGCCGCCAATTACCGTAAGGGCATATGAGCAGGCAATTTGGCTCACCACGTTGCGTGTACAACTTTATGGGAATGGAAAAAAATCGAAATTTTTACCCCAGTTGCCACGCGATCAAATCACTTTGGCAAAAATGTATCGAAGGTCTACAATTTCCTTTTCAATTTACACATTTGACCTATAAATGAAAAATTGCATCAAATTTACAATTTTTTTTTTTTGACAATACCAAAACTAATCATTTCTTTAATTATTTTTCCTTCTAAAAAATATTTTTAATTATATGTTATTTACTGAAAAAAAAATGTAATTTAAAAAGGAGAAACTTAATAATGATCAATATTAGCAGAGTAAAGAGATTTTCAGAATAATTTCCCAAGTAAAATAGAGTCATAAGTGTTGGATGCACATATTATTCTCTAATGTAGTGCTTGGGTGAGTCGTAAGCAATGGTTTGACGTCAAGTTGATACTGTAACGAGTTCCCTGTACGTAAGCAGGGGAAACTAATTAAACTCAACTCGTTCTATGCTCTCTAACCTCCCTCCTTCAACACACATATATTTATACACACAAATACATTTTCCTCTCTTTCTCTTGATATTCTTTCACAAGCTGTTGAACTCAGCTACAAGTGTTTATTATAACGGATCTTGACGAGCGACCACAACTCAAATCAACGCAGCGTAAAAAAAAATAGAATGGGTTTGGAAAGCTAACGATCGAGAAACAGCATTCAATGTCACCCAATGCCCTTAAAACAATAACAAACAATAAAGCAAGAAGAAAATATGCAAATTACCGTTACGAAAAAAATTCAAGATTCATTACTTCATAGTGACAATCAGTATTCTTGTCACAATTTTAATTGAATTGTTGTTGGCCAACATAACCTCTATTCATTATAGAACTGTCAATTACTGTAATTTCAATCTTACTTAATGTCTGCTTGACATAATATCAACTTATTAACTTTATTACTTAACGATATTTCCACTTTTCATTTTACAAATAATAATGTAATTTCAGCTAATTAATATAATTTGTTTCTTTACACTAATTAAACTTTGTTTGTATAGCATTTCACAAATTATCACTATTACTACTTGAAGTTTGCAGCTTACAAGTTGCAACAATAAGGGCTGCCAACTGCAACAACCTTAGCGCGAAATTCAAATAATACTGAATTTAATTTTTCATATTTAGACACATAAATAAAAAATTAAATTATATTAATTAATATTGTGCATTTCCTAAAAATAATTATTTAAGTTCTTTTATATTTCTTTTTTTATATAAAATTAAAACTTTTATAAAATTAAAATTCTTAAGTCGAAACGTCAAATCGATTTTTTGGGGAATCGATTCTTCCTAAGAATCGAATCAAAGTTTTAGGTTATGTCCACCAAGGTAAAAACCAAACAACTGTCAAAAATTGTTTAAAAAAACATATTTTCACCTTAGTGAGCACAAAATATTTCAAATAATGACCAGTTTTGTAAAGAAAAAAATTATTCCCATCTTATTAAATATATAAATATTTTATAGACGATATTTAAATGAGAATAAAAGAGAGAAATTAAAAACTAATGACGAGGTTATGTCAGCGAAAAAAAAATATTCAAGTTTTCAAGTGAAACGTGAATTGTGAATTTAAAGGGATATGTAAGTACTGTTAGTGGAATAACAAAAGAAATGTTTCTCGTAAAAAAGAAATAAAATTCTCGCTTTTTTTTTTTGTTTTCCCCTTAAATAAAGTGGTATAAGGGAAATAGTAAAGAGAGCGATAGCGATGTAAAAAGAATTTTTTCTGCGTAAAATGAGTTGACGCTATAAAACGGGATTGCGATTGAAGTAAACTGCGTATATATGTGGCTGGGTAACAGAGAATTTCTCCTTCCTTTGTGATTTTCTCCCTCCAACCTATGTGGGGTAGGTCAAGCAAGGCCAGGTGCAGACTTGGCCGGGCCCCATGGACAGGTAACTAACCTGAGGCCAGACAGCACAGCAAAGGACTATAACATTATTTGAAAGCCCGAATATCTCTTTGTGTGAAGATTCTTGTTGCCAACTTAGAACCAAACCCGTATCCCGTTCAAAAGGGTGGCCCTTTTTTTCAAAACATTCTTTTTTCATCTCCACTTTCCTGCGCTCACACAAAAACGAAAACCAAACTTCTCCACGCCTATGCATTTTTTTTTCATTCCTTATCCTTTAAAATCATATTCAAATTTTTTTAAAAAACCTTTTTTGATATACTATTTTCTGTAATTTACATACATTTTTTTTCAACAATTTGGAAAGTATTGACTTTCATGATTTGGAAAGTTTTGTTCAAGAAAAAAAAAATTTACTTTCAAACTTTGGAAACTTTCCATTTTTTCACAAGATAAATTATTACAAACTTGAAACTCTGAAAAAAATATATATAAAAAAAAATTCTTTTTTGTAAGCACTTTAATGTTTCTTTTATTTCTGTCGTTTCAAGATAAAGAATATAAAGTTGGATGATGCTCCTTTTGGAAAGCAGAAGTGGAAAAGTGAAAAATACAAAATACTGTGATTCTCCGAAAATAAAAGATGGAATGAGAACCGAAACGTCGAGTTTTTAGGTCGTTGCTACGAGCTCCAGACATTGGGAGGCCGTTCCACCCTTGGAGAAGTAGGCATTTGAAAGAGAGCGAGAGAGAGAAGGCAAAAGCAGGAAAGAGAAAAAAAAAGTCCAACTTGTATAGGATAGAAATCAGGGAGTGGGTTAGAGCTTCAGCCCCACCAAGAATTCAAGTTCTTTGACCAGGTAGAGTGGTTTTTTCTTCCCTATTTCTTTTTTTTCAGGTATCTGGCAAGGCGAACTTCCCAAATATGTTACATGAATAGGCTCTCATTTTTCGATGAGAGAAAATATTATGATAAATAGGATCAACACCAAATCCGATAAAAATTTGCATTTATCTATAAATTTTTATATACTTGAAATTCCATTTGTCCCAATTCAATTTTTTTTCTTTTTTAATTTATTCCTGCTTTTAAAGAGCTTTGTGCCAGAAAGAAAGATGATGAAATGAAAAAAGAAATTACAAAAATTCGATTAAAATGATTTGATTTCAGAAAAGATAATTCTTACTGTCTTCGCTTCTTAATTCTGGGAAATTTTCAAAATTTATTATTTTCGACTTGAGGAGGAAGAAATTAGGTTGATGAAAGTTGACATTAAAATCAAATCGGACAAATCGAGGAAGATTATTTTCAAGAAAGAATAAAAATTTACAGTAGCGGCAACAGTGCGGAGTGTGTTTCCCTTTGACGACTGTGAAATAACCATAGAGTCCGAAAAGGGTGCCGGTGAATTGATAAGGTATGTGTGTGTTCATATAGAGAGGAGGGAGGCCGAGGTCGACTGGGATTTAGTCGATTCACACGAGAAAGCTATGATTTTACAGGGAGATGCGTTCTATGGTAAAGGTGAGGACAGGTGTGCAGCGAGGGTGCGTTCACAGTCTACTGAGTCAGAGGCAGTGAGCAATCGCAGGGACAGTCATCGAGCACAAACTTCCCTTCGGTTTTATTAAAAAAAAAACACAATTCTCTACACTTGTTACAATTTTAAAAATACCCATACAAAATGTACAGTCATCTCATTCCATTTAAATTCTATAAAACCTTTTGATCGATTATTAATACTAGATTTTGCTACATTTTGAAAAAAAATATTTTCCAAACTGCTTCTCTACGGTGACTGTTATTTGAGGAAAATTTTTAAGGATAATCTATGGACAAGTATGTGTGACAGGGACACAAAGGAGTGCTGGATAAGAGCAAAAGCGGATTTATTCAATGCTTTGATCCCTTGGGCTCAAATCACGCTTCGTAGCGCGATTGTAACCAAAATAGATTTTTTTTTTTTGTTAGAAAAAAGAAAAAATAAAAATTCAATATTTACTTTGATGGGAAGGAATGTGAAACAATAAAAAAAATTTGAAAAATATTAAAATATTCAGTTGGAATATTTTACAAATGTAGTAAAAAAGCCCTTGTTAAAGATATGAAAATATTTCCTAATTATTTTACTCAAGTTTGGAAAATTGAAATTTTTTCAATTTTCCAAACTCCTTGGAAAATTTCTATTGATATTAATAAGAATTATTACATAATAACTTCAATTTATTTTTCAGAAATATTTAAATTGGATTAAATTCAATTTCAAACTCAAATTAATAATTTATATTCAATTAATTATTGATTGATATTTGAACTAATTTTCCAAAAATTGTAATTGAACTATTCTATAAGTATCCGATTTAGTGAAATATTTTCATTTTTATCAAAGATCAGGGGGTGAAAATGTAATATTGAAGAAAACTTAGCTCACCCATTGGCATTTGGCACATCGATAGAGTTTGAAGATGATCGTTTTCTATCCCCGGCCATGTCAGCAAGTCTGGCAAAATCAGTATCCGAATAAGCAAGTCGTGCGCTTTTTCTTGATTCGAGGAGTCTTACTTCATCCAATTTTTTCGTTATACTCATGGACACCTGTAAAAAAATTATTACAAACAATTATAAATATTTTCCAACGAAAGTTCAAATTTTATTTTATTTCTAAAAAATTCTAAACTGTACTGTAGTAAAAATACTAAATTTTAAATTACAGTAAATAAATTCTAATTTAACAACAAAAGAAAGTTGAAAAAAAGAATTTGAAAAATATTAAAATATTTCTCAATCTTTCTTTCAATTTTCTTTGTTATTAAATTAGAAAACGACCTTTAATTTTTCATCACCTCCGAATCATTCTTTTTGACGTCAAAATTACCCAATTTATTCATCAACAAAAAAAAAATAGAATCCTGCGTCACAATTCTTATTATAGCCATCTCGAAAAAAATAATTCTTTCCACCAATTTTTTATGAAGCGAAAAAATAAATAAATAAATACATTTTTGACATCTTCATTTTAGGAAAAAATACATTCGGTTAAAAATTCTATATAGTAGCTTCCAATTTATCACAAATTACGATTCAAAACAAGAGTTGGAAAAAAATTCCCATTTTTCCATTTCAGTAAACACCCCTCTCACCATTTTTTTTCTCGTCTCCATATTATATTTACTGCGGTCAAAATTTCTCATTTCCGGAAATTCGGGCCCTTATCGGAATAAAAAATCTTTCAATTTAATTCCATGATATCCGTTTAGAATTCAAGGAGACGAGAACTAAAAAATGACTTTTTTTTTTTGTTTCTTTATCCAAAACCGCTTTGCCATCATAGAATTTTCAAGCGAATGCTACGTAATTCGATAATGCCTACAATTATGTTGCAATAGTTGCACCGGGTGGGAAAAATGAAAGTCCCTCGCTTTCAACGTTTAGATACAAAGTGCCTCCCCCCGTAAGCCCCTTCCTTACCCCCCCCCC
>JUFY01029373.1:100133-122570 GCA_001855655.1 Leptopilina clavipes | reverse complement strand
CCCCCCCCCCCAAGTATATCGCATAAGCGCGCAAAACTTAAATAAATCATTAGATCGTTCCTTTCTTCGATATATACATTCGACCCTGCGCGATTCGAACTTGATTTCCTAATCAAGTTAATATATCATGCTAGATAAAAATCTATATATACACCTTGTGTAATAATATCATTAGGAAATCAAGAGAGGAAAAATTTTTTTTTCAAAAATTAATTAGCCTCTTACAAATCTTTATTAATATATCGTTATATTTTATTTTAGGTAATAAAAATAAATCACTAATTAGAAGTGTATTTTCTTCATAACAGACAATAATTTTCCATCAACTATAATTATAATTATGTCGAATTGAAAGGTAATTTTTTTTCGAAGAAAATGAAATGGAAAAAAATTGTAATCATAAATTCGAGGAACAATTAAATGAAATGGAAAAATGTTTTTTTTTTTAGGTTGATGCGAACGAAAGGAGAGCAATATCGGTCGTGTTTTCGCTTTTCATGGAGAGCAAGTGAAGGTGGTGCAATGGAGCCTTTCAGAAAAGTCCATGAACGCACACACTCTTTATAGTTATAGTGTGGTTTATAAAACGATGAACTATTCCACGTGACGTGGTGTGCACTTTCTCCGACTTTCAAATTTCTTCTTGCTGGTGTTTGTGTATATATTTGCTAGTATAATAATCGTGCAACCTAAGCTGTTTAAAACCGCTCGCATAAGTCCACAAAGTCGTTGACCTAGGCTCCTTACTTCGAGGTCGTCGGGTGGTGATCGCAAATCGAGACTTTTTCCAATATTACATAATTACAATCACTGTCAATTCATATAGATCAGTTCAATAATATTTTCCAAAAAGCACTCCATTTTGCCTGGAATTAATTTTATTTCTCCCATAATGAATTTTCAATCAATTGATTTTCAATTTTCAATTTTTTTGTCTCCCTTAAAGAGAAATTGAGGCAAAAAAATTTTTTACGCAGAACGAAATGATTTTAGAGATTTAAATTTTCTTTTCTCTATTTTTCAGGAGCAAAATTCAATATCAAGGAGTATTTTTTTTTGGGAAATTCAGGGTGTCTAGACGACTCCACACACTGATGGGATGGATTACATCGGTGGCGATGATTCTCTGTATTGACATGAGTGTCAGAGGGAAAGAAGATCAGCAAAGGGTGCGCATGAGAAGGAAAAGATGCGGGACAGGTTTTTTTTTCCTTATGGAAACTTGATCCACTGTTAGGTGAATCCTGACTGATGCCTTAGAATTGTTCCCCATGAAGGGCAAAAACATATGACTAACTCTTCACCGATAAGCAAATTTTTATATTTTTCCCTTTTTTTTTTTGTTGTCTTTTTTCCTACTTTCTCTATTACTGTATATGTACAATAAAATTTCCCATTCAAAGGGATAAAAGTTCTTGGTACACACAAAACTTTCTACTTTCAATTTTACCATTTTTTTGTCTCCTCTTTTTCAAACACAAAACCAGTCGTGAATTTTCTTCTGTCCACTTATTGGTCGTCGTGTAGTATAATAAATGGCAAATGTAAACACTTGTCCTACTGGTGTATTAAAAATTTTGCGACTCTTTCTCTCTCTTTTTTTTTTTGTCGTCGGTCAAGGAAAGTAAACCCCGGGTTAAAGAGCAGGAAAAATACAAAAAAAAAATTATTTATATCTACACAATAAATCGCGTGTGGAGGATGCGTTTCGAAAAAAACAGGAATGATGAGGAAAATGTTACGAAACAAAACATCGGGTGAAAGTGCATTTGTTTCGCTTCACAAGTTTACCATCGATCTATACAGGTAAATCATATCTTCGAAGGAATTAATATCCATCAGGTGAATTAATTCTTCTTTTCCCCTTTATCGAATTTCAATTTTTCTATTATATGAAAATTTGTTTCATTTTTCGAGAGTTAAAGAAATAAAAATTTTTCTTTGTAAAAAACTACATTATTACAGGGTTAACGGCTGGTAACTACTAGTAACTACTAGCAACTTTGAGTAAATACAGTGGTACTAAATTTTGATTACTATTAATTATAAATTTCCATGTCACGTTGGGTAAAAATGCAGTGCCGCGCTAATAATGTGAAAATTGCAATATTTGCAAAAATAATAACGCAAACTAGCTAAAATTACAGTTTTTCCGCGAATCAATAATTTCTCCTGGTGGCGTAAAATATATATACGTACTTGCTACTTAAGCAATTCGGCATACTGTGTTTACCGGAATTGTTATTAGAACAAAAAAAAAAATAAAAAAACTCCTGTGTCCAATTGAAACAATGTCTTGTTATTCGAACGAGGAACTGATTTTGCTGGGTTACGTATGGAACCATTTTACCTCAGTGAGCGCGCGGGCATATATTACAACAAACGTTGGTCATTGAAACTCGACTTGAAACGTTTATGGCTTCTGGTTTCTCCAGTTTCAACGCAGTTTAATGCATTCTATTAAAAATAAAAAGTAAATTAAAAAAAAAATTATATATATGTATTTATATACAGACTTTGGCAATATATGACGGAAAATTAACTTGTTTCAAACCAAGTTATTTAGAATAAAAAATCCCCAATGACTTTCTCACTATTTTTCCACATGTTAGAAAAAACTTTTTACGATCACAAATTTCATATACATCTAGAAGTAAATAACATTTTTTTTCGCAAAAGTTTTTCACCAATAAATTTTTATAAAAAGGACAAATTTTTATTAAAAAAAAATATATATACTTTTTTAAAAAATATATACTTTTTAAAAAAATATCTCAATAAAAATTTTATCAAAGAAGGAAAATTTTTGCATAAAAGAAAAATAAAATCATCAAACAAATTATACTGGAAAAACAAAAATTATTTACCAACCAACCAACCAACTAAAAAGTAAATAAAAATAAATAAACAAAATTACAATTTTACACTAATGGCAAATTATTTTTTCCAAATCGAATAAAATATCATATTAAAAAACGTCGATTACAATAAATATTTTTTTACATTGAAATCCAAATCAATTCTCAACAATATTTAAAAACATTATACTTTTAATTGGAATTAATTTTTCAGCGATTTAAACGAATTTACGACATACGTGTATATGATTAAAAAAAAGAAAAAAATAACTGAAATCACTTGGAATAATTGTATACATATACGTGTACGATTAAAAATGGATAAAATCAGCAAGAAAAGGACATGAGGCAATAATTTCTTGTTTTGGATGAGGACGTGCAACAAACCGTAAACAAAAAATGAAATTCTTATCTCGATATGAGTTTTCTTCTCTCTTCATTATAAAAGAAAGAGAGGAATTGGTATTATACCAAAAGGGGAACGGGGCCGCGGTTTCTTTTTCTTTCTTTCTTTTTTTTTTTTTTTGATGATGATAAGGTCGTTTTCATGATCGTGCATATATGATGAAGCTCGACACCGCAGAAGCGATGATATGAACTGGAAACAAGGAAGGACGGCCGCATTCCAACCAACAAATGATAACTGTAAAACGGAACTCGAGCTCTCAGGTAAATATTGCTTGTCTGCGTTGCAAAACAAGTCAAACTAGATCATCCGCAACATTTGACTGCGCTCAACACAACGATTTAATCGTGTCAAATGCGCGGACACGTAACAACTTGACCGTTCACTCAATCATTACCACCTCACGTATTTAATAAAATTAACCCAATTTTCCAAACTCGTTTTTGAACTTTGCTTTATGTATATATATATATATACAAATATTACCACCAGTTTATTCATTTTCAAACTATATTTTACCGCGGTTAGAATTTTTTTTTGTTATAAATTGATTGGTAACTTCAAATTTGAATTTTTCAAACTATATTTTACCGCGGTTAGAATTTTTTTTTTATAAATTGATTGGTAACTTCAAATTTGAATTTTTCAAACTATATTTTACCGCGGTTAGAATTTTTTTTTTATAAATTGATTAGTAACTTCAAATTTGAATTACAGATTCACATAACTCAAAACAAAATTTTTTCAACGTTTTTGATACAAACGTAAACAAAATAAAATTTTTTAATACTTTTGAACTCTTCATCTGAATTAGTAGCTAAAATTTTAACTAATTTGAATCAGTGACTGATTTTGTGCTTTTGAATTAGTTAAAAAAAATTTTTTTCCTGTATAGTAAAATTTAACCAAAAAAAATTTTTTTTTACTAATTTATCAGTAATTTTAAGTAGTTCAAAAGCAAAAAGTGAGTCATTGATTCAAATTACATAGTTAAAATTAGAGCCACTAATTCAGATCAAGAGTTCAAAAGTATTTAAATTTGTTTTTTATTTTTACGTTTGTATTAAAAAGTGTAGGAAAAATTTTTATGGTATGTTATGTTAATTCCTCCTTGAGTCTATGAGATAATTTTCAAAATAGTAAATTGTTCCCAATTTTGTAAAATTCAAAGAAAAAGTTCCGTTACAACAGGAAAATAAAGACTTGTTTGGAAAAAAAAAGTTGACAAACTTTGCATTGTGTGCAAAAAAAGAAAAAGAATTGCATGTCCGCCTCATGAAATGTTTAGTTCAAGGATGGCCTTTGTCAACTTGAGCAGGATCTGGATGAATCAGTTTCGTTATTTGTGCGCTCAAAAAGAAGAGCTCCTCTCTCTCTCTCTAAAATCATCCACCACGGACAGAACATAAACTCCGCTTCTCTTTATAACGCGAAAAATATTTATTAATACATAACTCAACATTTTGCGCAACTCGAAACTCCATTGTGCAATCTAGAACTATACATTTTATGATTTCACAAAAGCGATCGTTCTCTTGTAAACTTATGATGCCAAAAAAAAAGAAAGAATATTCCATCAACAGAACCGAACGCAGTAAAAATGACCATAATTTTTTTTTTAATTATTGTTTCGAGAAAATTAATTTTTCATTTTCAGTCGTGTGTGTAAGTAAAGTTTACGAGTCCATATAATTCCAAATGGGGGGATAATCAGAGTTCTTTAAACCGCGCTGCCTCGAGGCTATTTAAACTCGAGACACAAACGTGACAATTTCAAGCAACAGATAAGAAGTGTTTAAATAATGCTTTTTTATCGCACGTGTTCTTTTGTTTGTTCTCCTTCAGTTCACGAGTTCTCTTTTTTCTTTCTTTATCCTCAGAATTATGAATTTTCCAAATTGGATATTTTCATCATCCAAATATTCAAAAGTGTTTCAAATTTAGAAAAATGTGAAAAAAATATTTTCCCCGGCATATTAAATCCCAATCAGGGATTTCATTGTACATTCGTATAATTCTGACAAGAGAGAAAGAAAGATAACGAGCATTGCTCAATTAGGATTTGCTCTAATCACTTTTTAATGGTACATGACGTAAACGAGAAAAGCCATTATACAGAAAGTGGCAAAGTTGATTTTTTCCAAATTAGTCACAAGAATGCAGCTTTCCAAGAATTTATCCAAAACCCCCTCTCTCACTGTTACAAAAGGTACAAAAGATAAACTACCCACAAATGTTTTAAAAACTCCTCGACTTTTCAACAACAAGTCAACGACGCGTGAAACGTTTCTTTTATTGGTACTAAAAAGAAACGGGTGGAAAAAGAGAATTGTTGCTCGTAAAAATTTACACGTTCTACAGAAATCAGGTCCAAAGAATACGAAAAAATCAACTTTTGATTATTTTTCCCTCTTAAATTATTATCTGTGATTAATTTCTCAATAATTGGGGAGAAAAATTGCGGATCTGCTTTTGTCCTTCTTACTCGTACGGGATACGAGTTTTGTTATTTTGTATATTGAAGTGTGCTCGAGAGCCGTTCCTAGATTCCTAGTTACCTAGCAGAAGCTCATTACTCACGTTCAGGTGCAGCTCTTTGCACGTGGAAAACGACGATTACGCAGTTCTACCATTACCACCCGGCAATAACGGCCCTCGGATTTGTTAGGAGGGGGACAAGTCCACGAGAGGCGGGAGGAGGTCCAGGGAACAAAGAAATCCTTGAGAGACCAGAGATACATGATTCGAACCGCTTTTGCCCCCGTTAGATCAGCACACATTCGAATCAAACAAGAAAATCAGGCTACAGAGATTTTATGGCAACTTGACTTTGTGCAAAAAAAAAAGAAAATCACTTTAAGGAAATATCCAAATATTACTTCCATTTTGCTACGATTTTGGTTCAAAATTTCAATAAGGTGTTTGTAAAAATGACTTTGTTTTTGCCCAGTTTGGCATCAAAAAAAAAATTGCTACAACAGTAACAACAGGTATTTATCGGATTAAAGAAGCCCGAAAGCAAATTGTCTTAAACGGCATGTCGTTAAACAAAAAAAAAAATTTAATGTCGTGTGCAACTCTCTTGCATATCAGGAGATCAAACGATAGGACAGAAATGGAAAGCGCTCTCTCTTGTTGAAAATTGACGAGAGAGAGAGAGAGAAAGAGGGGGGATAGTTAGATAGAGCGATAGGCCTATACACCCGGAGCCATTGTTTTCGCGGTCATTTTCATATTAATAATTGCTAGCGGCCAGGGACTCTGCATAATCTGCTTTGCCGTGTCATCGATAATGCATGTGCATTATTCCTGCCTAAGGCGCAGCACGACTCAATTTGTAAACATGCCATCGAAATCGAATATCTAGAATCAAAAAACCTTCCTTTCGTTTCGATATTTAAACCATTGATCTAATATTTCAAAACTAGATTCAAAACGACACTATTTTCCCTTCTAGATTGTTTTTAAATCCAAGCGGTAGCAAGGCTACTGGTCCGAGAGTGGGGGAAAACGGCCTAGGCCGCACTGAAACTTAAAATCCCATTTTCTCGTAATGTACTAAAGATAAAAAAGTACTTCACAGTCATTCTTGTCATAAATCATTCACTAGCAACTAAATAGAATTGAAAAACAAAATATTTCGATATTTAAAACGTAATATTTCAAAAGTAGATCCAAAAATTAAGTATATTTGCTTCCAGGTTGTTTTTAAATTCAAGCGGAAGCAAGGCTGCTGGTTCGAGAGTGGGGGAAAACGGCCTAGGCCGCACTGAAACTTAAAATCCAATTTTCTTGTAATGTACTAAAGATAAAAAAGTACTTCATAGTCATTCCTGTTATAAATCATTCACTAGCGACTAAATAGAATTGAAAAACAAAATATTTCGATATTTAAAACATAATATTTCAAAAGTAGATTCAAAAATAAAGTATATGTTTGCTTCCAGGTTGTTTTTAAATCAAAGCGAAAGCAAGGCTACCGGTCCGAGGGTGGGGAAAATCGGCACTGAAACTTAAAATCCCATTTTCTTGTAACTAAAGATAAACTACTTTTTTGTTATAAATTCATCAGCGACTAAATACTACTAAATACTTTTTTCCTTTCTTTAGGAGAAAATAGTAAATTGAGAAAAAAAAAATGTCGAATGATGAAAAAATGGGAAAAGAGAATAAAGAATAAGAATGTAAAACCAGTGTCTATAGACGTTTTAGTCCAAGGTGGTGACAAGTAGATTGAATAAGGCAATGATTCGTGGTTGGACGACGCATTGGGACGCACCGACTATCTAGAAGAATGGCGAAGACGACGACGCGCTGGCCAACATCGGGGCTATCTATATCCGTCCACGGTCGATCGCTTAGGTCGGATTACGCGGGCGTCTCGTTAAAAGCGAGACCACTGCAAGACGAGAATTTCAAAGGAGATTTCAACCTGTCTCCAGTTTGAATCTCCTAGGTAGCCGATATTTTTGCACCCACACCTCTCTCTCTCTCTCTCTCTCTCCCATACCCCAACAACCCCTTCGTCATTCAAAAATAGACTCCATGGGTATATCGGATAAAAATACCAAATGTTCGATCGTCCCAAGCGCCACAAATTCCCACTTCTACCCGCGATTGCATAAATTCCCGTTTATCTTTTTTTTTTGGTCACCCAGAAAAGCAGCGCATATGCCTGCAATCTAAAACTGGAAATACCCTTTTTTTCTTCTTCTTTTTCTTCTTGGAATTAAATACCACTGTCTATTTTAGTTTTCTTTTTTGAGTTTTCTCCTGCAACGACGATTATTTCAAAATATGTGACGTTGTCAGTGAGGGTTTTATTTTTGTCTGTGCCTTGAAGTCCAAATAAGGTTGGACTAATTTTTTCTATTATGAAAAAAGAAGAAAAAGGTTTCACCAATTTACGATAAGGAAGAAATGAGAGAAGAGGAATATTCTGTTTAGAGAGTATTTGTAAGATGAAGAAGAAGTCGGGTGAACAGCGGAACCAGCGATCGGTGTCACTGTGTCGAGTAAACCGATGACATCACTGGACCTGACACTGGTCTCCCCTCAAGCATCATCGTTCAATGTAAAAATCTTCGCACTTCATCTTCTCCTTTATTCCCATTTATATCTTCCCCTTATTCCATCTTTTACATCTCTACATAGAGCCACGGTATGACGAATTACTAACCGAATCAAAAATAATCCCGTTTTTTAGATGACTAATTAGGTTCTTGTTTATTCGAAAATTCTTTGTGTGAAAAGCTATGGAATAATCACGGTAAACATTCTCTGCAGTTAATTTTATGACTCACAATTAACTAGTGACAATTTAAATAATCGTCACATTGTCCTTTGTTTTAAGACTCGCGTCCCAAAAGTTAATGTCCCGACTTTAATGGTCTTCTTACGCCCGGTTGCATCAACGTTTATATTGCAATTCAAGTGGAACCTAAAACTGTAATCAGCCAATCGAATCTCACCTCCAGGTGTCTAAGTACTACTTAAACTTCGAGTTACGACCTATAAAAATTGAAATGACTATAAACGGTGCTACACTTATCTCAAATACTGTCTTGTAATTTATCAAATTGCATTGAAAATGAGACGCCATTAATGCTGAAAGAAGTTTTTACATAAATATATTGATTCTCATATAACATCTTATTTCAAAATCAAAAACAGTAGTTGCTAAATTCAGTTTCTTTGGAATGTCGATTAGGAAAAAACGTGACTTCTTTATTGTTTTAATGAATCGTGTGTATCATTTTGATATAGATTAGAGAAGAATTTGCAGTGAGATTATAAACAAAGGAAAGGAAAGTTGGACAAAAACGTTGGGTTTTTTTTTATCTATGGCAGAAGGAGAGGTCTGATTATGGCAGGGCTAAGGAGAAATAAACATACAGGAATCGTGTGCACGTTTTGAAACGAGGTCATAATGCGGAGATAGCCGTTATCCGTATGCAATGGCAGTGCACAACCACCACGTCCACGTGGCTCTAACTGTACGAAGAAAAGTGGGCTTTGGCTATACGTGACGCAAGAAGAAATGATTTGTTACGCGTACTTGGAGAACGTTGTGACCCTGTAACACCAACTCCACTCACGACATTCTCTTTAATCACAGGACCAACTGCCCCTAAGCACTATTCACCACGGTTGGACTTTTCCCGATAAGTGTCATTGTGTCAACACCTTCTCCAAAAGAAACTTCTTCAAAGAAGCGAAAATCATCAATTTCTGAAAAAATCAGGAAAGAATCAAGAATGGCAAAGAACCAACAGAGGTGAAATACATGCAACAAAAGGACATTCTTTAGATGACATATGGTAGAGTTTTAATCAAACGGGCACCGTGCCAGTAGAATTCATCCAAGTGGAACGTGAAGATTATCAAAGTCCAGAGTTCGAAATAATACGCAATAACATTTTGAGCCATATTGGAATGAATCGCGAAAGTGTCAACGTACGGATGAAAGTGAAATTCTTATGTATTCCGTAGGTGGAAGCGCGCAACTACGCAGTTAGCGACGCCGACATGACAAGACCGGTCTCACTCTTGGCTGGAATCTAGGTTGCGACCCGCTTTGCGCTATCAATTCGGGTCAATGGGCTCGTGCGGGCCCAATGCACATGCATAACCTAAGCCCGTTTCAAACATTCTCTAATATGTGCGCGCATTACACTCGCAAAACGATGGGGAAAAGAAAAAAAAAATGTCGCAATACGCCGCGTTTTGTCCTTAATGCAAGGCCACACCATATACACAGCTGTTTCAACAGAAGCACGTCTCACAAAACTTACAAGCACATGAATGTTGATACTTTTTCATAACATTTATCTGCACTATTGCAACAATACGCTCAATTTTCAAAGACAATTTGCAGACAAAGGAATATGTTTGCAGTTAACCAGATCAGTTCAACATTCCTATCTCTGCAGATTTGTTCACTGTATGTAGAATGATAAGGAGAGAAAAAATTGGCGTATCCATTAATGTAACATCTTTCCGTTTGCAGTGGGAAAATTTTGGCTCATCTTGTATGGTACTGGCACGAAATGAGGAACCATAATTTGAATTAGTGCAGATGTATTAAAATCAGGCAACGGGATACGGACTCTACTTGGTTTTAGTGTAGATGTAAATTAAGCAACAGCAGCGCCAATGTGACTCTGCCTCTTTCTTAAACTGATTTTACATTGGCTGATGCGGAGAAGAACGTCATAGTACAGTATCTGTCCACCAAAAGCGCAGAACCGACGTTGCTCGAAAAGTTAGGTTTTCCTTGGATCAAAATTTACCCTGCCACAGAGTTTAAAAAAATACAATTATTTCTCAACCCATGTGATCAATTATTGCGCATTTAATAATTCCTTATTTCCTTACTTATGCTGGCGTGGTGCCCTATGCGCGTACGCACTCGTCAAGTATGTATTTCGCAACATTCGTGTATGACAAGCGTTGCGCAAATCATTTCCACCAAGTTATCTATCAACAGATGATGATGATGCCCTTTTTGTCCAGAAAGTATAACTTCCAAAACCAAGAAATACAATTTACCAGAGGGAGAAAGTTATTCCCATAATGGTTTCGCTAGTGCGTTTCCCATCTGCATATAAACAAAACTCGCCAGTTCCGATTTGAATGCGACGTAACAGCTTTTTTTTTCCTGCAAAATCTGTTAAGGTACATAATAGCAAACCAGAAACAAATCAAAATTTCCCAACAATATATTGCACCCGCGTTTGAAATTCATAAAGTCCGTAATCGGGGACTTGGATTTTTTTTTACACAACCTCGACACACGTGATCGCTTAATCGCCATTTCCCTCGGAATTGCTTTTCTAACTTTCACTGTTGGCATTCTGCATTTTTATTCACAAGTGCAGGCCCGTATTTTACATTAGCTGCATAAAAGTGTAAATGAGATTTCTTTTTTCTGCTATTCGCCAAATGAAAATTATGACTTGAATCAGAAATACAATTTGAGATAATTTCTCGAGCGAGGGGAAAAGAATCAAATTGGATCAAAAAGTTACAAGGCGATAAAAAAAATTATCTAACTTGATTCTAAAAGTACTTTGATAGAAAAATGTATCTTTTATGTCTGTGTCGTGAGATTGATACACTTTCTCGAGAGAGACGCTTATGCAATCTGAGTCAACCGATTGTACAACTTAAGGGAGAAAAATCGAGATGAAGAATTATAGCCCGGACACTGCGCGTGACACAGTGCCCTGATTCCTAACGTATCTTAATAACGTTGCTTACGAACAATTGGACCGTATCGCTCGCCGTTTAACTATCGTGTAATTCGACGTTTGCAATTGCTGCACCAAGAGAGAGAGAGAGAAACGGAATCGCAATTTTTCAACGATGATGCCACCTCGCGCTCCATTATCTTCAGCATCGCGATCACGAAGCAGTTCTCAATTTATTTCGACATTATACACATTTTAAATTTTAAATAAACTACTACTTAAACAAATTTTTTTCCAAAAAACATTCCTTATCTCCTAATGGATAATAAAGATCCACTTTTATACACTCAGAATTAATTAATATTCCTAATTTTCCAATTTTTTACCGCGACAATGCAGCACTTCATTATCGATTGCTATTAACCTGATATTCCTACAAAACTGAACTTGAAAAATCCTCGTAACCATTGCGATAAGTGACGCAGACGGTTGTTAAACGAGAAAAAAAAATTCAATGCCAGGGCTGAAACCGATAGCAGAAAGCGAAGGTTTCCATAATTTTCTGTTCTTTTTTTTTTGTTGTTGTTGCGAATCACTATGCCTATATCTGTGATTGCATTAATGCTAGATTCCTTCTAGGGATTTTATTTATTTTCCATTAAAGGAAAACTGAAAATTAACATCATCCTGATGTGAATTATTATTTCACATGTCATGTATATACAATTATGAAAATTTAACTTATCGTTTTTTCAGACTAATTGCATCATGATCATGAAATAAAATCATCTCGCGGGTAAGATGAGAAACAAAGAAAAAGTCTAATAATCAATCATGTAGCATCATCATCATGATATTATATGGAACAAAGAAATCATCATCCACAGCACAAAGATCATTATATGCGATAAGATAATACCGATCGTGCGGTATTAAAAAAAGTCATTGCACTGCGGATAAAAAAAAGACGATACAGTGTTTAAGAAAATCCGATACAACAAGAAATTATTGTATTAAGAGAACGGAATATTGGTGAATTACGATGCGATGGTGTGCGAGAATTATTGTTCTTTGTGAGCGTTCGCGTTGCTCGTGACGAGGCTTGATTGCGTACCGAGTTTTCTTTCTTTGTTCCGCGACGATGAGACTGCGAGGCGCTAGACTTTACGACTTATATCTATCAAAACCCTGACTGTATACGTTGGGTACATACTTCAACCTACTTTTCTGGGAAAGGCATGACCTCGCTTTTCTCTTAACAGATACGCGCCACTTTTCCTGCCGTCCTTGTGACTCGATCAGCGTAACGCTTTGCGGAAAAATTCCCGATGCGATCTTCAAATAAAATAATAATAATAATAATGTTTCCATCTGCCAGGAAGAAGGTCACTGCTCATTAAATTGCGCCTCATTGTTTACAAAACAAGGTGGAAATTTTTAGCACCAAAAAGCAGAATTTGACCTTCTTTCTCCAAAAACAACCTTTGTAAATAAGTCTCTAAATACTAGGTACTCAACTTAAAAACCAGTTCCCAAATTTAGTATAAAGTTTTTTTTAGGAAAATGTCTTTGTTTGGGGAGGGGAGGAAAGTTTGAAAGCGTTAGGAAATAATGAAAATGCATTAACTCTGAACGTGCAAGGTCACCTTATCGATTGCAATTTACAACTGCTGCATGCTGTTGCATCGTTACGTCATTGAAACTCGATTACGACCAATATCTATGCGTGGGAGAATGAAATGAAAGAATGAAATGCACGAATCGTGTAACTCAACATCGGTAAAACCTTCGATTTCATTATATTATTTCCGCGTGTACAAGTCAAATGATGATCATTATGCTAAATTGTGAAACTAACACACGAGAGAGAGACCAGCCACAAAATATTTTTTGATTTAATTTTTGTCAACAAACTTCAATATCAAGAGGATTTTGTGCGGTTGTTTGTTAAAACAAGTCTTCCGCTGTTGTATATGATAATGCGCGACAAAAACATGTTTACTGCTGTGTGAAAAATATGTAAAGGCAGGAAAAAAACAACAACTAGAATCTGGTTTTAGGAGACAACGAATAATAAAAATACACTTCTGCGGCCTTTAAAGAAAGGAGAGGATAATATGTTTTTGAGAATACAAATATTTCCTAGAGGCTTCCTTTAAACTATTCGCTGTGGTTTTTTCTGATTTTTCTGTAGTCCACTCGATGTAATCGGGGGAAAAAAAAGGAAAATCATTTGCATTTCTAATTGGTAGTTGGTGCACGGGGTCAACGACGGGCGTAAATTATTATTGAAAAAAGATCTCGTACAAAGCGGACTTCCTGCATATGCAGTGCATGCCAGAACTTCCGGTAAAACTAACGGAAATTACAATAAGCCGCAGGGCAAACGCACTCCTAAGTTCAAAATGATATTATTACAAAATCAGATTCAAAATCTCTCCATTAAATAATTTTTCCCTCTTATTTCCATTTATTAATTACACAGAAAACCTAAAGGGAGGAAAACGTTGCAAAATAATACTGGATCATTCTACAAATTGATCCAAAAAGTGGTATCATTTTGCAACGTTTTCTGTGAATTTTCAAACCAATATCCAGCGCTAAAAATATTGGAAAACTGGAAATATTTAACTAATTCTTCAAACAAGATTCAGCGGTGAAAAAATTGGGAAAGGGACAAAAAATTAAAATAGAAATTAGCAATCAAACATTTCTTTGTTGCGACTGAAACTCTATTTGCAAGATTCGACATCACTTTATCTTATCAAGCCTTGTAACGTACAAGAATCTAAATCTTGATTTCGACACTGTGGGCATTATTTGTATAAACAAATCTCTATATCTCCTTGCTTGATGCAACCTTGCGGTGCGCGATATCGCACATATTATATGCATGTAAACGCGAATACATATTCAACTTTGAATATAATATGTGAAGCCGTTCGTCGTTATGGCGGTAATTGCGACACCCGGCATTAGTCGTGCTGGCCTGAAACGAGCAAGCCGCGTGAAAAGCGACCGCGTTGCACTACTTTCTCGACTTTCGATAGCAACTCGTTCTGCCTCGAAACTTATGGTAGGAAGGGAATGATTCAAAAGTCTCGGTTGACAAGATCGAAAGTTGTTGCGCAAACACGTCATATTTCCAAGAACCAACGTCAGCCGAATTTTTACGTTTCCCCCATTTTTTTTTTCAAACAAAAATCAAATCGCATTTGAAGTTTTGAAAGACAGACACCGTACTTTACAATATATGTGTAGAATTAGCATAATTGTTGAATCGTTTGAAAAAAATTCGAATTGATCCAGTCTTTTCCATTACTTCCAAGTGCTGGATTTTCAATTACTAACTAGTAATATACATTCTGCTTTTCCAACTGATCAAACATCTCAGATTCCGGTTTTCTACACGCGGGGATAATTATTAATCTTGATTCAAATTTTTACCTGCTGGCAAAGCGACAGTTTCATTTCAATTGACAAGTGTTATTTAATCAGCAATAAACGAGAAATTGAGTAATTATTATAAATTATCAACTAAATGATAAATTATTCAACTCTTCTACATATTGGAATACTTCTGAATACTGAATACTATTAGAGATAGGATTTTTATCATAAAAGACTGATTGATAGGAAAAGGAATTAAATAACCTTTCACAGATGTTTTGTAATTCATAAACTTAGGTAAAGTCTCAAAAAACCTCAAAAATAGCCATTTTTTTTTTTTATGTTCTATGAAGCTTTTCTTGAGTTTTTCCTGAGCGTGCGTGATTTTTACGCGCCCTAACTAATATGGACGATTCGACGGGGAAATGATGAATACAGACGAAGCTGCTGCACCCACACGCTTTTTCGTGCATAGCAACTCGTGGCAGCAACAAGCGACACCATTGCACCACGCTCACGAAGGGCCGCATCCAAACCTACTGGATGTTTCAACAATTTCAAAAACCGATCCAATCAGGCAAATGGTGAAAAAATTATTTAATTCTTCGAGTTTATTTACCAAAACAGGTTCTTCCTACCAACTGTGGAAATAATATAATCCATAAAGTAAAAACGAATCGTCTTTAAAGTTTAAATTCCATCAGGATCGTGCAATTAAACTTCATGTTGCACGTAAGCTTCTGGTAATATTGCCGTTTCTACAAAAAAAAAAGTATTTACGAGCGCGAGCTATTCCATTGGAATTGCAACTCCTGCCTCGAACAACGACGACAACTTCCCCGACAGATGAAAAATTCTAAACAGGTTTCCAAACAATCAATAGAATTCAAAATTAAAAAATTATCAACGATTTTTCAATTTTCGCACAAACTGACAAACTGTATGTCTGTTTGGACAAACTGTATTTTAATTTCAAACATCAAATTGAAAAATTCAGATTGTAAATGCTGCGAACAAGATAGAAGCAATGAAAGAATATATTGAATTTAGAAGGGAGATTAAAATAAATGGTGCAAATGGATAATGCTTTTGTTTTTGAAAGAAGGAGGCGGAGGCACAACCGTAGAATCTACAATTGGGATAAAAAAAAATGGATGTAATGGGGTCCGGTAATTAAGAGGAATGCTGTGTTCAAGCAAGCGGCCGAGCGCAGAAATCGCGATACAACGATTCGTGCCTTTCGTTCTCCATTTACAGGCACGAGATGGTTAAGTTCGTCGTTGTTGTCGGTAACTAAGGCTCCGTAACGAACGTAACCGTGGTCACGTTCGTGTCCCGTAATGCCTCGGACCCCGAGGCGCACGTTGATACATACGCAATAACAGAAGGGGACCCAATAAGGACCCAGGCAATATTGCTTCCTGGTGCTTCGTCGTCGTCCGTTTCACCGCTATTTCCCAAGCGTACAAAATAAAACCTCGTTAATCAAAATTTGCCAATGAGGAATCCTCAAGTCACCAATTAATACCTGTTTAAAGAGAGAAAAAAGGAATTATATTTGGTTTGCGATTTGCATAGACTTGTCGTAAGAAATATTGTGAATGTCAAAATACAAAATATGCGCAAGTTTCCCTAAGTTCTCGACGGCCTCCAAGATGACGTGCCTACATCTGATGCAGCAACCCGTTCTAGTTCGAAGCCACCTACTCTCACTTTTGCCTCACTTCGCGACTGACCTACGTCGATTTGACCCACTTACGATCGAGAAACGACGTGACGAATAATTGCAGATCCTTTCATTGTCCCTCCATTAATTATCAATCCATTGTCGTCCTAAATTTCCTCTCTGTCGAACTATTTCATCCCGCTTTATGGCAAACATTCCGATCTATGGTCTCGTTCTTTTCGATTTGGATAAATTCGACACTATTACTAAATACTGTAGATTTCGTCCCATCTGCTAAAACAGCAAAAAAGCGATATTAGTAATTTTTATAATTAAATTGCACGATTGCGAGATGAGAAATAGACCCTAGGAATAACAGCTAGGCATCTATCTTGCGTAACCTATTTACGAGAGTAAAGTGGTACAACGTATGACATAATCTTGTGCGTCTATCTCGTATATAAAGAGCCCAGTACATGGTACCTACATCCTCAATTCGCCGTTAGTTGCCATTTTAAATAGACCGTGCCGCTTTCACGCGTGCGCTCTTCTTCTTGCTACTTCTTCTACAAACACTAAAGAATATTTTTTTCTTTCAAAACCAAAAACAACTCCCATTTAAAATAAGATGTAGTAACAGAAGAGCTACTCTACGTTACGCAAATGAAAGCGCGCACGTGGGCGGAAAGTTACAGTCTTGTGGTGACGCGACCACTCTACCGATACTTTGATTTACAATCATTGTTTGCAGAGAATTTATTTTCTGCTATTCCGTTTTCTATCCCATATGAACACCTACAGAAATTCCATAGATGAAATCGCGATTCCCAAGTGCATGTTTCAAATTCTCATCAACCAGTTTTGGAAAATTTTTACACCTGGCGGAATAAAAAACGAAATATCAAAATAAATTCCTCACTTTTATGGACGACAGTAATTAATTCCTTATACAAAACTTGTTTTTTGCAAAAGATGGGACAATAATGACACTGAAACCTCAATAACTGACGAATTTTCAAATTTAAATCACTCTGTTTACTTCTACTACTGACGAACTATCCACACCCCTCAGACAAGGCGAAACGTATTTTCAGGAACGAACATACTTCATTTTCAATTTGGGGAATAACACTTTCATTAAAACAATTTTTTTAATTGAAAATTCTTTAATTAAACTTTCTAATTCGAATAATATGTTTTGAAAAAATAACACTTTGAATTAAATAAATAATAGTAGTACCCTATGAATATAATTTGAAAGTATATTTCTCAACAACGGCCCTGAACACTTGCGCGCGTCGAATTTCCCGCACATCAGTGTTGAAAATTAAGGGAAAAAATATTCCAATATCGAACATGAAAAATCAAATGATGATGATGATCAATTAGAAAACCAGATAATAAAAATTTACAAGTTCGCTGCGAGTATAATGCTATTCGAAATTGCAAATGCGCACTAATCAGACGTTTCAGATTGACTCTTGCCGTGAACAACCCACAACTCATTAACCTACGTTAATGAAACGTACATGACGTTGATAATCCATGATGACGCGATGTGATTATCTCTCGCTTTAACGATCATCTCCTCAATTTCTCTATTATGCTAATCAACATTTATAATCTATATATTTTTTCCCCAATGATAAATTCAAAATGGATATAATTTTACTCGCGCGTCCCTGGTGGCGAATAACGGTTAGACATTTCGGCGCCTCATTGAAAAGCATTAACACAGAGGTCCAATTGGAGGTGAACGACCGTCAAATTAAATACCATGTTGATGGAATATCAATAGGTTTTTGCCGCCGCGACATTACAAAACGGAAGCACACTGTCAAAAAAAACGTCTGGTCAATATTCAAGTTACTCCATTCGAAGTAGGGGGGGGACTTGTTTACGTCAAGAGGTTAACCGGCCGGCAAACTAGCAAACTATCTTTGGATCCACGAAAGCAGGGACCAATGTGGATCTTACTCAATCGATCCGAGGCAGTCTGTACTCGTGGCACGCTTAATTCAACTGCACCGCAAGGTATTTCCGAGACAACCATAGATAGCGACGTTCCCGATGAACCGGATCTTTAGCCAAAAAATCAAACCCGCAGTGACTCACGCGATACTCCATAAACAAAAAATCAAAAACATTCCAAACTCCAATTGAAAACATTGAATATTTAGTTACCGTTCTCTTCTCTGGACAAGAGAAAGATTTCAGATGTGAACCAACAATACTGGATTCGAGCCAAGGCCATCACAATTATTTTCCTTCAATCCGTAATAATTGGACTGATTAATAACAAAATGAAGAGCAACTTTCGCCTAATTATTTTTCATATACCAACGGAACAATCATACTGCTTTCCTAATTTACATAGAAATCCAGGGAACTTTCTCATGGCGTTTTTCCACCAAGAGAGAGAAAAGGAGAGACAGAGAGAGAGAGAGAGAAATAGAGACAAAAAAGAGAGAGGGAGGGAATGTAAATATATGCATGTAAGGCGATATAGTCTTTTGGGCAAAAGCGAGCAAAATCAAGCAAAAGTCACATTGCCAAGTTCCATTGTGAGTGGAGAATAGAAATCGTGGCAAGAATCCACGTGGAGCTACTGTTTGCCGGTGCACCGGTAGTTATATAGTCAGCGTGCAACACGAGTATATACGATTATTATGAATCTAGCCGCGCCCACGTATAGCGGGACCGAGGCCGTGTATTTCTCTCTCTCTCTCTCTCTCTCTTTATCTAATTCCCCCCCTCTCCCCCACTCCAAGAAGAACTACGCCTCGCACCGAATGTAATGCAATCCCTTGATAGTAAAGAAATTTTCACCGCGTGTTTTGCCGGCTCACGACTTTCAACGATGACCTCAAAAAAAAAGAAAAACAACAACAATCGAACGATTCTAAGATTCTCCCCTCTCCCATTTTTTTTTTCTTATTTCACCATCACCTTCATCGAGAATCACGAAGAAGAAAATCTCTTCTCTAGCGTCGTAATTTCCTATAGCGGTTTTACTGCCAATGGATGGATGCTCGAATAAAATTAATAGAACCCGGTACTCGAGCAAGTACCGTACAGATTCTATCACGACCTTTTCAACATTATACGGTTCCTAATATTGATTATTCAAGATTCCAATCTTATAAGCGTTTTGAATCAAAAATCTATGATTACTGTTTAAATTTGATTATTGTCAATGCGACATTCCTTGGGAATTTGGAACGATAGAATTGTAAATTGTTAATTGAGCCAAAAAGTAATTCAGTTCAAAGTTGATAATTAAAATTTGAATAAAATTTCCCTAACGAATCAATTTCTTTTTTGTTCGACAGTTACGAAAAAAAATGCAAGGCAACTGTTTTCGAATGTTTATGAAGCACGCGTCGCATCTTGGTCAATTAAACTCCCTGTATGATGCAAGTTCAAATTGAAACACACTCGTTAACGAGCATCGTCAAATATAGGACGGAGCTGAAATTCCAGTCAATGATGCGAGGATCGGGACGCATGATTCCTTCTTTCTCTATCTCGTAATTTCTGTATTTTCTCCTCCAAAGTAAAATGATGGTAAATGCAGATAAATTCCATCTCTCTCTCTCTCTCTCTTTTCCTCTTCTCTCCTCTATTCCAGTGGTTACGAGAGGGGACACAAGGTACGCTCATGCGCATTGTGAAAATGGGCCATCCACACGACGATACACTTTGAAAACGAGGTCACGAAAATTAAATTTTGAGATTAACGTCAAGTGTGTATATGCGTGTGAGCAGCTTTTTTTTTTTAAAAAAGAGAAGAATTCCAACCATCAGCTTTTCTTGTCTCTCATATACCCAATGAAAAATGATTCCTATTTAAAACTCCTCCTCTCCAAATGCGACACTACAAACACTGTACAAAAATTGAAAACATTTTAGAAAAGAAAACAAATTAGATAACAATAAACAAATTTCAAACAAAGAGAAAAAAGTGTATACTTGGAAATTAAGGCAAATTTTTCCCTTTCGCTATTGCAATTCTCCGTGGTAAAATTCAATCGAAATGACCTTGATGACACAAGACATAATTGTGGTAATTTCCAATCAGAAATTCTCCATATTTATACAAGTACACGTAATAAAGAAAGAATCATTTCCTGATTGCCCTGGAGGTTTCTTTTCTTTTTTTTTTTTTTTGTTACAACTGTAACTTTTCCTGATAAGCTCGTGACATTAACTCTCTCTCTACTGTCCGAGTTACGATAAGGTTTATTGATGCTGTAACGAACGAGTCTCGACGAATAAATCGAGCATTAGTCGGACATTGACAGTGCACACACTTAGAGGCAACAAGATATAGTTTAACTGCAAGAGATCGCGCGCCTGGTTTTCTTTGTTAAATATTGCCTGTGACTACCTTTCCGAGATAATACGAGCCTTGACTCACTTCAACTTAGTGTTAATTACTAAAGCAAACAAGAGACATAGAGAGAAAAAAAAATATTACCAAACTTGCTCGACAATAATGAAATCTCTTTGATAAATCTTTTTCATGACGTGTTATCGATTTCTTAACAAAATGCAAATTTACACAGGGCTTTGAAATTTAATGACACGGATAAGAGTTCACAAAAGAAATATATGTTTCAAACTGTAATCGTTCATGTTAAAATTTATCAATGTAAAGAGGCTATTTTTCATTTTTTTTTCTTCAAATAATTAATAACCATATTACAAATAAAAATTGTTAACATGCAAATTATTGTCAAAATAGTAACAACAATGATAATACATTATTTATTATCTAGATCCACAATTCTTCAAATGGAATTAATTTCAAATGTTTATAAATTAGTTAAAAAATAAAGTTCTATGTTACAATTGTTTTTAATAAGTTAATTGTCAATTGGAATTAATTTTATCAATAAGATTTTAATCATTTTACTCTTTTAGTTGAACTTTGAAAAAAAATTTAGGTTATGTTACAATGTAATTGTTAAATTAGTGTTGTAACATTTCAACTTACTTGTTTGAGAAAAGAATTTTTTTGAAATTAAAGATACACAAAATGTTAGATTCGTTACGTTTGTAAATATCAACACTGTGAATACTTTTACACCAATAAATTTTCAAATACAACATTTTAAATTCACAACCGTTCAGTTTCATACTTTTAGAAGAATTTATTTTGGAGAAATTCGTTACCTTCGGCGTTTATAATTTACCGACGGAGACAAGTCCTTTTAAATCGAAAGTTAGGGGACAATCGCAACATCGATAATCGAAATTTATGGCGCTTTTATTTAAAAAATCAGAATATTCGGAAAAAGAATTAGAAAATCATAATTATAAAAATTAAATTAAAAAAGTCAGGTATTTTAAAGTTTCTAGCATAATCAATAAACACAAACATTAATAATATATTGTCAAAAAAAATTTTCCCAATTTTCTATTGTACAAACGTACAATTGACATGCAAAAATTTTATAAATTTAATAAATATTAAATGATATATCAGTTGTTCTAATAAAAAATGTATATTAATAACATTTAAAAAAATTGAATCTTAGTTTTAAAAGTTGATAGAAAATATAAAATAGGAAATCACTGGAAAATCATTATGACGCTATTAGAAAAAGCTAGAAACGACGCCACAGTAATAAAATTGAAAAAATGTTATTTATCTAGAGATAATACAACTTTCCAATTAAAAATTGATTGCACATTGACTTTGCAATTTTTACACTTTTTACTACAGTATAAATGCAGAAATTTAGAAATAAATTTTTTAGAATAAAAAAACTCACGTATAACCTCAAAATTTCATTGTTAAAAAGTTTTTCATTTTTCTTCTATTTTCCAAGCATAAAGATTTGAACATCGTGACTTGTTAATATAACTTATTGTTGAAAATTAATTGTGACACATTATCCGAGCATTTTTGAATTTACT
>JUFY01029373.1:0-100113 GCA_001855655.1 Leptopilina clavipes | reverse complement strand
TAACTAATACGCTGCAAAGCCCACAAAATTAACAAATTTTATTCTCATAGTACTTTTATGACTTATAATTTATGATTTAGACAAGTATTTAACACAATCTAGTTACAGTCAAGTTACATTCAATTAAATTCTATTAATAAAATGAAATTAATTAACTGTTAAAGGGTTGATGCTTTAAATAAATATAAATAATAATCTCAGTTAGGGGACAATCGCAACATCGATAATCGAAATTTATGGCGCTTTTATTTAAAAAATCAGAATATTCGGAAAAAGAATTAGAAAATCATAATTATAAAAATTAAATTAAAAAAGTCAGGTATTTTAAAGTTTCTAGCATAATCAATAAACACAAACATTAATAATATATTGTCAAAAAAAATTTTCCCAATTTTCTATTGTACAAACGTACAATTGACATGCAAAAATTTTATAAATTTAATAAATATTAAATGATATATCAGTTGTTCTAATAAAAAATGTATATTAATAACATTTAAAAAAATTGAATCTTAGTTTTAAAAGTTGATAGAAAATATAAAATAGGAAATCACTGGAAAATCATTATGACGCTATTAGAAAAAGCTAGAAACGACGCCACAGTAATAAAATTGAAAAAATGTTATTTATCTAGAGATAATACAACTTTCCAATTAAAAATTGATTGCACATTGACTTTGCAATTTTTACACTTTTTACTACAGTATAAATGCAGAAATTTAGAAATAAATTTTTTAGAATAAAAAAACTCACGTATAACCTCAAAATTTCATTGTTAAAAAGTTTTTCATTTTTCTTCTATTTTCCAAGCATAAAGATTTGAACATCGTGACTTGTTAATATAACTTATTGTTGAAAATTAATTGTGACACATTATCCGAGCATTTTTGAATTTACTTTTGGGAAAATTTTTGAAAGCGTCTTTCCGGTAAATGAAAACGTGCTCGCGTCCATGCGGCAAGCGAACAACATCGATTTTTCTCCAAGTTCAAAAAACATAATTTTATCATTTATGCCAAAAATTTATCCAAATTAATTCCTCTTTTTCACAAAAACAATGAAATGTAACTTTTTTTTAAGAAAAAAACTAAGATAACCGGCTTCCGGCGTTTGTTTTCGAGTACACATAACCTTAAAAAGTATTGAGAGTCTCTTACCTCATGTCCCGTCGGAGCAATGAGAATGTGGACTTCGTCTGTATCGAAATTATGCTCCGTAACTTCGGCTTGAATTTCCCGTCCGTTATAAGTTAAAAAGACCTTCTGTCCACGAACAAGTTTTGTTTTTGTAACTGTGCTGAAGCCGGGTCCAATAATTTCGCGTTCAGAATATTCTTTCATAGGACGATTCTCTTGTCCTAAAATTGGATCGAATTTCACAATAAAACGCGTTTTCGATGTAAGACTAAGTCCAGCTTCGTAAGCACTAGAAGATGGCGATTTCACTGCATATACAAATCCACTGTAGTACATTCCATCCTCGCCGGGTGCACACACCTTTGTCCCAACAATACTACGTTTAGCTAACCTTTTGCCGGTCGACATTATCTTCTTAAGAAACTTTTGACATATTCATTAGAGAATTTTTTGCCTATATTTCACTCGCGACTCTTAATAATGTCAAATTCCACCGACAAATTTAAGTTTTTCTTTATCAATTGTTTGTAAAAACAGCGCAATAATAATCTCGACACTCGTGGCGCAAAGCAACAGTCTGACGCCAAAATGGTTCGAAAAACACTGAACGCGCAACAACTAAAACACGTTTGTTGTAAAATATCGTCAACACACAAAAAAACACGTCACCAAAAAATTCAATCGCGTACGAAAATCGAAGCGTACCGTAAATCCCGAAATATCGAATACTTTAGGTCATTGTTTTCCGGAGAAGCGTCTGCTGGCAGGACGCGGAGGTTTGCGCGGCAAGCGCAAAACGGCGCTATTCGTCACTTCATCATTTTGATAAAAACGAAATAATTTTTTGTCATTTACTTGAAACCTGAAGTTTACTGCGAGCATAATACAGAAAATTTGAGGCGTTGTAATGTCGGCCGTAAACTGACGACAGAATGCCGCCGCGTGAAGTCAAACAGTTCCTTACAGCTGGCCGAACCGAGCAGTACTGAGGAGCTGCGCCGGCCGGCTACCCGCCAGCTGATGATAACAACAAACCTCCGATTGGCTGTGCTCTGACCTACTTAATCCCATTGGCTGAACGCGAGAAGGCTTTGTTCGACCTAACTGCGCACGGATGTTGTTGCTTTTCTCATGCTTTAGAAAAAATTATCAAAACTTTCATCAATTTTCCGAACAAATTATTCACTATTTTTCATATAAATCGAGAATAATTATTTCAAATTTAATCGAATTCACACTGGATTCCCGAAAAAAAGACGTTTGTTTTGTCGTCAGCTGGATACGCCGGTGACGAAAGACGAAAGGTTGAAAGTCTTGTGGTAGAGTCGGGAAAAGATTGAAACAAAGTATGATACCTACCAATAAAATGAATCATAATGCACTAATTATTAAATTTTTGCGCTGATTGTTTGTCGCGGATTTTTTTACAGTAGAAACGCAACAATTACCTTTAAAAGAAACACTCACTGGACTGCGGCCATTTTAGTGACGACACCATACACACAAGTGGATCTGTAAAAAATATGTTTTATTCCTCACTATGTATTTGATAAAAACAGTGTACTTTTACCGGCCGGCAATAATAAATTCATAAATAAACAGCTCTTTTATTACTTTTAATCGACTTTTTGAAAATGCTAAATTAGTCACAAGCAATGATGCAACTTTGAGGTTAGCTGTTTCGTTTACACTTTACATTTTACTGATTTTACTTTGAAAAAACTTGATTCAGTTTGCTTAATTGGACAATAGGATATTAAAGTTAAATATTTTCAATATGTCACTTACTTTTTTCACACAATTCGAATGTTTTGTTGAATTAAAACAGATAAATTCACAATTTGTCAAACAGATTTTGCATAAACATACTCTGATGTACTGTGAAGTTGTCCACAAATTATGCATCGCTCTCCAAGGATGGGTAGTTGTGCGAGTGACGTCATTAATTTGTCAATATTAAATACAATATGTCATAGAATTAATTAAAGTAAAAAGTATCATTAATTTAGCCTATTCATACATTTTGCGAGTTTTCTTTTTATTAAATATTTATTAAACAAGTGTAAATTCGGTTCATTTGAAAATATTTCATTCTCATTCTACCCATCCCTGAAATCGATTCCTAACCTGTCCTAACCTTCAAAACTTGCGCACAACTTCAGAATTGTTTAGACATTCCCAGAAATTTCTTGTCTTTTTTAATACCATAAAAACATGTTTTTAATTATGTTTGATTTCATTTTTTGTGTTTTAATTCAGTTTTTAAAATTTTGCTTCAATTTTTCAAATGGATCAATAGAATAATTTCCGTTTTAAACTAATTTAAATAGGGAGAATACTGTCGACAATGTTTTTCTCTATATTGTTATTACTTTCTTTTGTCAAACAATTGTTTTAATTTTCCTTTTTGTTGATAATTTTATTTATTATTGTTACAGATTTCATTGCAGGAGAGAAATCATGGAATTCAAAATTTTATTGTAGAGAATTATTGATTTGAAAATTTATAGAAGCTGGAAAGGCTAAATTCAAAATACTAGCATAATAAACATAACAGAAATTTAGAATATAATTATGACATAAATTATAACTTTGTGGGTCAGGATCGACAGAGTGATAATGAAAGTCATAGAAGAAAAACAATATGTGTGAGTAGGCCGTATATTCCAAATGCAATATTGCCACAAACTCATTTTACAGAGTCAGAAAAATACATTATGACCTCGACCCTGGAAAACTTTTTTGAGATATACGTGATTATTATTTATAATTACGAAAACAAGATTTCAAATTAGGAAAGGTCCTAGAAGCTGCGTCAGTAGAATTTCGAAACTATTTTTTTTCTCCTTTATTTCTAAACATTTAAATATGTTACTAAATATTTCGAAACTTGTATTTTCTCTCATGTTCGAATTTTTATACAAAAGATTTCTTTGGAAAATATGAATATATTTATTTTCAAGGCTTAAACAATTCATTGAAATTGAAAAGTAAAATAAAATTAAAACAATTCAATACTTGTGATTTTATTAAGTCAAAGAACTTTTATTAATTTTCAGTTAAAGGGGAAAAAATTTTTGTGTCATTTTGATTGAAGAAAAAAAATTGTCCTTTTCGTATTCTGATAATTTAACCATGAACAAATTATATGTTTCAGTATGTAGTCTGTGCAATGTGCTGTCTATATCTCAATGCCAAGTATTTTAAAGTTCAAATAGCAAATATACAACATCGCGTGTATATAGGCGTGGGAAAAAGCCTTTGAATCTACAACGAAATACGTTTACATATGCTATTCTTCATGGAAGCCATAGATTTTTTTTTATGGAAAAAATATACCCGAGGTAAACAAATGTCATAACGTCTAATAAACCCTTTCTCTTCTTAGGCTTCCCATAAGGACAAGAGCTTTTCAATATTGGCATTATGCGTCTCTTGAATTTTCAAGTTGATTCTTAATTTTTTAAAATTTGACAAATTTAAACAAATTTCCTGACATTGATTGATTCATCGATTTTGTTTTTTTGAAAGTTTTTGTTGAATATTAATAAAGAGAAAGTCAGAGAATAATTACGTTGAATTAATAAAATCAAAAGAGAATTAAATTAAATACTAGTTGCTTAATGTAATAAAAAAAATTTATTATTACTATTATTAATATAGATTTTTATTATTACTATTATTAATCAGTATTCAGTATGATAATCCTTGCGAAAATTTTTCTTCATGTCAATTCGAAATAATTTAAAACATTTCCGATATTAAGTAATAGTTTTGGTAATGATTAATTAACATTTTCAATAATTTCAAAATTATTTCCATTACAGAATCGGAAGAACTTCATTAATCAAAATCAACTGCATATTTGAAAAAGTATTTCGTTCAAAGAACATTTGTCTTATTCATTCACTGATCAATACTTCAACATCTATTTTCAAAAGACAGAATGTCAAATGAAACAGGAAATGGTTTCATTTGTCAATTTTGAGAATTTACAGCCCTGCAAAAAAAAAATATATATAAAGAAAATTATTTATTATAAATAAATAATTTTCTATATTTAAAATTTAATTTAAACAAAACGTTGCGTTATTTTAAATTATATATACGTATGTGTAAAAACGGTTTTACAAAGACCTAAACATTTTTATGTTTTAAAAGTGGACCCGAGAGAAATCAATAGAAGTGAAAGGAAATATTGCATTGTATTTTAATTTCTCTTTTTTTAATAAATATTTTTTCTTTTTCTTCTTTCTTTCAGTTAGAGAAATATGTCTATACTTTGAAACTTCAAATCTAAAGCTTTTAACGAAATGAATCGATTGACCTATTTAAAAAAAAACCCGCTGGGTAGAGTCGTTTATGAATGCGCTAAGAGAATTTGAAAAGATTATTTAACTCCGGACGTGAAATGTTGCATTTTATTTATTTTAGAAACGTGCCAAAAAATAGAAAAAAAAATTTGCTTTTATAAACAATTTTTAAAACTATTTGAAAAAAGTGATGATTTAGACATTTTTTAAATAGTCACGAAAACAAAAAATTGGTTTGAATTTTGAATAATTGAGAAGAAAAATAGAAATATTGAAATTATTGTAATTTTTTCAGATTCAAGTGGAGAATGGAAATTTTGCATTTGTATGGAAGAGAAAAAATGCCAAAAGATCCTTTGTTTCTTTGCGAATGATTCTAAAACAACTTGCGGGATGATATCAGATCCTGGATGAAAATTACGACCATGATTCTAAACGAATGAAAAGAGAGGTAGGGTAGTAGGTTGCACCAGAGGTTGAAACGACTGCACTCTCCTATACTCTTTGCCACATGGACACATCGAAACATTGGATATTGCATGGATATATACACGCCATAGATTTTGTCACGGTCACTGTGACTTTTCCAAGCCGGAAAAGGGCGAGGCGAGAGAGGGAACTCCTAGAGAGATGTTGCGCAATTCTCCTCTACTCTTGCTGACAGAGTACCAACAAGAAAACCGTTACACCATATTTAAAAAGGTATAAAAGGACCGTCTGATATTTTACTGCTTTTTTTCCATAAAATTTCCAAGTCCTTTTCTTTTGATACCGAATTATTTTTTTAATACCCGATTAACGGTAAAATTATCCTGAATTAATGAAATGTTAAAATGTTAAAAAAAATTAACAAAGATAGTATAATTGTTAAAAAAAAATTGATAATTCAAGAAAGTATTAACTTAAATTTAACAAACTATAAATAAATCAGAAATTATTACAAACAAAGCGGCTTTTGTTGTAAAGCATTTTAGAAATTTATGTTCCATTAAAAAATATAATTAACGAAAGTGATAATATTGCTTGGAAAGAAAGATCATTAGGTGAATCGTTAATTAAAATAGATTAGTAAATGCATTTTAGTAATTTATTATGAACCATTGTTCATTAAAGGTATATTTTATCTGTTCTTGGGGAAAAAGATAATAATAAGAATCATAGGGCAAGAAAACGGCGCATCGTTTTTTATTGTTCGAGGGGTTGAGGTACGTGATTTCAGGATGAATCAACGAGGGTGCGATGAAAACGGTTAATGACCCTTTATTTCCTCCTTTGTGATAAATAACTTTCAAAGTGACAAAGAATCGGACTTTCATTCTTTTCTATTACATTTATATCGATTTCGGAACTTTTTCACTCCTTTCCTGAAATTATTTCTTATGTTTATAGAACAACGAACTGTTTTTCCGCTCCATTTTTTCTTTGATGACTAATCTTCTACCGAAAAGAGTTATTTATTTTATTCCGTAATAAACAATTCTAATTAATGACACAAAGGAAAAATCAGTGTTAATAAAGGAAAAATTTATTATATAAGAGCAGAAAAAATATGATTAAATAAAAATTAAAAACTAATTAATATATTAATGAAATCTAAATATATAGGTATTTTCTTTTTGTTTTAAAGAAATAGTTTAGGTGAAACAAAGAAGAATGTGCCGCGTAATTGTTTAAAAATGTCTTTGGTCTTAATTGAGAAATTACTTCTAATGGTTTTGTTTTCTTTTGTTTCAGAAAATATGGGAAATGAGCAAGACATTATAAATGCATTTTTGGGATGTTTGTTGTGTGTATTTGTCGAGCATCAAATGCAAATGAAAAATAATTCAGGTCATCACTCATGTTGAGAAATTGCGTTGTTAAAAATTGAAACATACAAATATTTTTATTTGAGAGCAAAGAGAAGAATGAAAATAATATCTCTTTGGATCAGACAATTTCCCAATGTAAATTAACTTTCTATTTTATGGATCAATTTATTCATGCTATGATAATAGTCCTTGCGACAATATTTAGATGAAATTGGCTTCGTAAAATATTATATATATTATTTTCAAGAAGAAAAGAAACGATTCAGTCGACAAAACTTTTTGTTTGGTAAGTTATAATTCAATAGAATTTTTTGGTTCGTTGGTTTAATGAGCCGAGAAATTCGTTTTTTTTTCTTTGCTAAATAAATCGAGAAATATTACAAACTAAATTATACACTTGCAGTAAAATTATATATTTATCAAATTTACTGGCCAGTCAAATTTATCAATAGTAAAGGTAAATTTCCCTTCACTAAAAAAAAATTTACTTTTTATTTTACCAATAGTAAATGTAATTTATACCATTAATAGTAATTAATAATAATAATTAATTATTAATAGTAATTTTTACCAATAGTAGTCCTAATTTTTCTAATTAAATTTTTGTTTTTAGATCCAACTCAAAAAAAATTTTGTTTTTAAATTCGAGATTCCGTTTGAGATGAAATCTTCTTTTCTAAGAAGATAATTATAATGGTGAATTAAAATATCATATGAGCGGGAAATGTACATATTTATAAAGATAATGGATCATTAGATTGTTAAAAGGAGTTTTTTCATTTTATGAAGATTGAAATAATTATAAATGTTACTTGGGACTTTGTGAGAAGAAAATTACAAGTAGTTTCGAAATAGAACTTTTGCATCTTTATGACTCGTAGTCCATAAAGTGAGGGGCAGTTTACAAGAACTTACCGTTTTTGTTAATGTACTATAATTAGAGAGCATATGATACGAAACAAGATACGTAACATACATTAACCCATTTTTAGATTCATTTTTTTTCTTTTTTCGAAAGTAGATAAAATTTTTTATTCTTACCTTTAAATGGCAACTTCTAAATGTTCCTTTTTGTCGAAATATCCTCACTTTTTTTTCGTTATTTCCAAATCAAGAAGTATTCACTGAAAACTAAATTAATTTTTCAATTTTAGAAAATATTCCACTAATATGAATTTAAATTGTTTTGTTAATTTTTTTTTATGTAATTAAAAAAATTTTTAAAGTAAAATTTAAAAAAAATCTAAAAACATTACAATAAAGAATGGGTTATTTAAAAAATATATAAAATATATATTTTCAAAATTTAATTTTCAACTTAATTCAATTAAAAAAATTTTTTTGTTATCATTTTTATACTTTTGACTTTATCGACAATGTTTTTGTAATATTGTCATCGTGGCGCCATCCATTAGATGATCTTAGAAACTTTATTTATTATTTAAAAATATATAAACATTATTTTATTTTTAATTTCAAATCAAACGGACAAATTTACAAAAAAATGTTTCTTTTATTTATTTTTTAATTGATCTAATTTTGCATATATTTTACCATCCAAACACCTTTTTTCAATTATTTATATTTATCATATTTATTATAACAAAAAGTATTTTTTATATATGTAATTAAAATTTTATAATTAAATTTTTTTTCTATTTGTAGAAGAAGAAACATTAATTTTCACTCTTCTTTAGCTATTTAATAATGATTAATAATTAATAATGAATAATTAATAATAATAATAATAATAATAATATTAATAATAATAATTAATTATTATATTATAAAAAATTGTATAAAGAATGTTATGTTTATAGAAAACAATTTATTTATAGCGATAGTTTAAAAAATGAAATATAAATTAAATTTTAATTGAAATATAATTAAATATTAATAATTAAATAAAAGGTAAATTCAAATATAGGAAGGGAATTTTTATAATTATTAATAATTAATTTAATTTATTTTATAGAAAAATTGTTTGTAAATTTTCGAGACAATTTTTCGTGATCATTAGATCATTATTAAAATTATCACACAAATTTATAATGAATTCTAATGGTTTTCGACTTTTTCAGATTTTTTGTGGAGATATTGTGACCAATGGAAATGGAAACTGTTATGGGGTTGAATAGCGATAGCAGGTGGGATAATCGACTTTGCAACAGGCGCCTTTAGTTTCACATGAATTTGACTAGACCTGACAAGAAAAAAGGTAGACGAGAAATAAAGACGTGTCTCGACAGACAAGATATGATCTTGATAAGATACTATTGGTAATTACAACAGCCATCTTGCGTCGATTCTATTTTCTTCAATGAAATAACGAAATACCTACTCTGTCAGTAGACGATGTAGTCTCAAAACGTTCTCCACCTAAGAATGTGTTACGTCGGAACGGAATAAACGTCTGTTCCCAACCGAATTAAATATTATCACCGACTTTTTTTGTCAAATGTCAGTCAACAAATATGAAAGACTCTGTGTTATTTATATTCGTTATTACGATCATACAAATGTTTATACATGTCACAAACGCTGAATATGGTTGCTCAGTTTTTTGTGTTTGCGATATTTGGTATGACCTCAAACGTGCAACGTGCACTAATCGTCGATTATACAGTATCGAAATCGGTATATCTTCAGTAGTGGAGGCAATTGACCTGTCAAATAACTCCATTTCTTCATTGTCAAATTATGAATTGGCGGTAAGTTTTTTATTTTTCTCGAATTTTTGTTTATTTTAATCAGTTGACAAATGTGAGGAGATATTTTTAAGCACAGCTTCCATGAGTGGATAAAGTTTCTCTGGTCCCTGATCTCTGGTTATTTTTAATTAACAATTAATAATTTTCATCACGATAATATACAAAATTATTCTTCCTAATAATAATAATAAAAAAATAAATAATAATAATAATTTTATACAATAATTATTCTATGAAATTATTGTACTGGAATTTTATAAAATTCAAGTTTTTGTTTATACTGTAATTTTTACAATTATTATTGAAATTAATCTTCCAACTGGTTTATTCTCTGAATGAATATTTTTCGATAAATTTTGTACATATTATTTTTTTGTAACATATACCAGTTTTTTCTGTAAAATTGTCTGCACTGCTTTTCGGTTTATCTCTAGTCTTTCCATCAAAAGATAAATATTCTGACTCATGATAATAGCTGTGTAACAAAATGATTCAGAAAACCTTGAAAAAAAAATTGTCAATTCCAGTTACATGCATTTTCAGTAATTTTCATTTTTCAATTAACTTTTTTTTATGTACTGTAATTATTTGGATATTAATATTTAAATTACAATTTTTCGGGAAAATGTTATATTTGTCTTCTTTTTTATTATACTTATCTAACGCCAAAGAAATTAATTTTATTTAATTTTTTCTATTTTCACAGGCTGCTAGTTTATCAAAACTGAGATATCTCAATATATCTAGAAATGGAATCAACGAAATTGGTTTAGCTGCTTTTGTAAAACTCAATGATTTGGCTGTTTTGGATCTATCTCGAAATCATTTGAATTATATATCGACTGATACATTTGTGACGAATTTAAAATTAAAGATAGTTAAACTTCAACATAATAATTTCAATCTTCATGTTCCTAAGTTGCGGTCATCATCAATTACTGTAAGTGAAAATATTTATTATTCATAAACATTTGTTACTATTTGAATAAAATTATTATTTTTGAAATAATAATTTAAGTAAATGAAATTTCCGATTTTTTTTTATGAATTAAAAATGATTTTTAATTATCTTTCCAGGAACTTGATCTCAGTAGCTGTTTTATTAGCCACTTGCCTGTGGATGCTTTCGATCATTTGAAGAAATTAACTAATGTCAATCTATCGAAAAATATAATGATTCAACTTCATGTTAAAGCTTTACAAAGAATTCCTTCTCTACAAATGATTTCACTTGAAGGGTAAATTGAATATTTTCCTTATTTTAACGAAAAACTAATAATAACAATAATAATCATGATAAAATTTACTTTTAGAAACTCTTGGTCCTGCAATCGATTGATGCAAGAGACGCAAAATTATCTCCAAAGCAGAAAAGTGAAATTCGTCCAAGTTTGTGAGTCGTCAACTGGACCGAAGAAATTTGAGCGAATGAAATTAGAAACCCTACCACCAGCTCCTAAAGAATTGCTCGACATTCGATTAACATTTCCCGATAAATCAACGGAATTGGAAAAAGAACCGTGGGAAATGATTGAACAAGAAGAGGACTATACACTTAAAACTCTTCAGGCATTGAATGTATCGCGGAATTACAATCTATCAAGTAATATGCTAAATTCGTCACCATACTGGTTCATTGGAATCGGTTTTCTCCTTGGCAGTGCTTTGACATTAATTGTCATCTATCTCTACGTGGCCATATCCTGTAAATTATTGAGATATTCGCGTGAAACTGATCTTAATCGAACAAACACATCAGCGTCCTCCTCATCGCAAAGAATATCTCTATTGCAAAATTTCTGGTCACAAAATGAGGATCATAACGATTCCTTGGCAATTTGTCCCGGAACACCTCCACCGCCTTATCGTGAAGTGATGCTGCACAGAAGTTTATATCCTTCTGTACGATGACAAATTTTTTTTTTTTTCAACAGGCACTTGAAAATTTTTCTCAAAATGCTATTTGGCCCGAAAATTTATTTAACAAAGAAATTAGTCAATTTTTACTATTAATTACTTCATAATTCGTAAAATGAAATAACATTTTGAGATTATATTTCAAAATTTCTTGCCGAGAGAGTCATGCAAAAGTCACGTGACTTGTTTTCCAAGACAAAGAGGCAGAGATTAAAATGCCGTCTTTTGCTTGAATAAAAAATTCGACATTTTATCAAACAATAACATATATACATATGTGAAATGTCGGGCGCGATGACATTCTGGGTCACAAGCATGAATCGCTGACATAAGTTTTGATTAATCGTATAAAATTGTAGATTTTCGATTCTTTGTAAATTCACCGATAAAAAAAAGACAACTGCGCCTTTAATTATGTAAAATATTTGTAAACAATTTTAACAAATCAACAATTAGTTATATTCTTTATTTTTAAAGATTTTCTTTTGTACATTTCTGTGTAATCGTTAAGAAATTTTTATGTTTTTAGTCTAATCACAGCCGATAATAATCTTAAACGATTATCTTAAGCCAAAGGAACTGATAGTTTTTGTTTTTTTTTTACGTTTTCTTTTTCGTTTTTCAAATTGACCAGTGTTTTGAACATGTCTCTCCCATTGTTATGTGATGAGTTTAGTTCTTTTAGAGATAGTATTCTAAGAGATAAGTTTCTAGTCCTTTATTTTTATTGTATATGTAAATATTTTTCTTGGAGTGCGCAAATTATTATTTCATTGAATAAAAATAATAAGTGAAAATTATATATTGTGTTTAAAATTTTTCCATTTTGCAAATTTAATGATTTTAAAAAAATTATATTTTCTAACATTGAACTATGATTTATTTTGCAAATTGTAAGAAATCAATGAATTATGTTTAAAAATATTTTGACTAAATATTTATATTAAGGGAGTAAATGTTTATATTAAAAATAGATTAATGGAGGGAGGGAAATTTCGAAAAGCCCCTCATTACCTTTATAAATAAGCCGTATCTCTAATCAGGTATCGTTATCCTCTCGCCATATAGACTGACAGTAATAATCAACTAAGTGGCGACGGCGTCTTCCTCGTCGGTGTTTTGGGAAGTATCGATATGCACTGCTTTGCCCCCAATCGAGCTAATTATATTATCAATAATGTCTGGACTGTACCTTGAACCTCGAAGATTTGTTATGACACTTGCATTTTCATTACAACCAGAGGGAACTAAATCTGTTGGCAATATCAATTGAATATCATTCACAATTCCATCATGTACTTCGAGAATCAATTTTAAACGATGACTAGAAGTATTCGGCGTTTTCATTTCAATGTAACGTGTCACTGTGAATTTTGGTGTCTTTCCATAAATCCATTGCCATGAACGAAATTCATCCGTCAACTGATCAATGCCTGATAAAGAAAAAAAAACATTTCCTTTTATCAATTTAAAAATTTTGTTGTAAATATTTATGAAAACAGTAAATTAAAAAATATAATTCGAATTTATAATTATAAATGCGACGTAATAGACATAATTATCTTGTAGACAAGTAATGATCGAAAATTGATCAGTAAATATTGTCTTCAGACGAAAATTATTTATCAATAAAATAGTCATACAGAAACTAAGTTTTCGAAATTAATTATTTTTTAAGTACTTGGAAAACGAATAGATAATTAGAAAATAAACTGTTTGTCCTGATTCATTTTCGAGAATAATTGATCTAAAATAATAATAATACCTGGAAACCAGCCCTCAGTGGGATTTATCATTTGAAATCCCTTTTGTTTTTGAACTAAATTATAACCGCCGTCTTCGGCGACAAGTGGCTTTGTTCGTAAGAATTCCCAGCCAACGGCATTCAGCAATTTGTCAATTCTAACATGAGGATTGATTTCTGTCAGATTTTTCACTGGCGAACGTATCGATTGCGTTGCATTCGTCGTAATTCCAGTCTGAAAGCAATTAAATACTGATTAGAAAGTTTTCTGATATTTTTTTCATTTGAAACTAGAAAAGATAATAAATTATTGATTACGCGAATGATGAAATTTATCATCGAATATATTCAAAAGCACTACAGAATTTTTCTGCAATTTAGTAATTAATTGAGAGAAAGATAAAAATACCTCTTTCTTCTCCAGAGCCAAACTCATAGTTCGTTTATTCGCATTCACGAGTAAAGTACAATGATGATAAGCATTGGGTCGTCCTAATTTTGCTGCCGTTCCAGAAATCTTTTTTTTCAAGTTAAGGAAATTACAATTAAGAGATAAATTTCTTTTTTGTAGAAAAAGATAAGAAGGTTATAAAAAAAATTGATAAGCAAAATAGTATATACAAAAATGGTAAAATTAAACATTAGTTTTAAAGGATACTTTGAATTCATTTTGAAGGACGATGTCATCTTTTTTGTTGACAGTTGCCTTTAGTCCCCATTCTCTGAAAATTGCTCTGGTGATGATATCCAGGTTATATCTTCTATTGTAACGCTCTTTTGGAGTGAAAAAGGATAAATTAAGATTTCCGGAATCATGATAAACAGTTCCGCCTCCACTATTTCTCCTGGCAAGCGCAATGTCATTATTTTCAATAATCGGGAAATTAGCTTCAATCCATGGATTTTGATGTCTTCCAATTACAACGCAAGGATCGCTCTTCCACAATAATAGAAGATGATGATTTCGAAAATTGAAGTTCTTATATAACCAATCCTCCAGGGCTAAATTCCTGTGAATATCCGTTGACTGTGAAATAAAAACTGATTTTTGTATTTCTTCATCTGGCACGTGAGTTACTTCACTGGAAATATACCTTGTATTCTGAATAACGTTCCTTAAGAATACATTGGCAATGTTTCTTTTAAGAATTACAGACATTTTTTAAACACTATCAGTCTTTTATTCAATACCGACTTCTGTTTATACACTCTTTAATTGAAAACAAACAAAAAAAAAATTTACCAAATTTTTTGTTTTTAAATGTCAGTCTTAACACCAAACTTTTATTTTTTAATTAAAATGTCAGTGTATTTATAGATAGATTATATATTACTATATTAGTTTTTGTGTTGTTAAATATTTTTCTTTTAACAACGTTTAACAAGTGACAAAAAAAGACCAAGTGGACCAAGTGTTTTGATTAATTTTGAGGTTAGGTTTAATCAGCTGATGTGATGAATTTTGACAGGTATCAGGACCTCGCTGGATCTTTTAAATTTCGGTTTTATTTCACTTTCTTCTTATTACCTCTTTTTGACTTGATCACTTCCTTTTTGTCACTTTATTGACAAAAACAAGAATAGAAATCAGATTGATTGGAGGTGATTGATATGAGATAATCGTGGAGGGCAATTGTCTGGTGCAACCACTTCCAAGTTTGGTCCAGCGAATTAATGCGGTACCTGATACCTAAACAATCTCGGCAGTCCTTTTGCATTCCTCCGTGTGCTGACAGATTGAAAAATTAAAAAAGAACTTCTCTTGAAAAGGAGAAACGAGGTTGAAAACTCTTTGTGTTCACCAACTTTTTTTAGTCACTCACGCACACACTCCTGGGGGAAAAGAAAATTGTTTCATTAATATTATAAACAATGAGAAAAATTCGTGGATATTACTTCGATATCGGGACACTTGTCACGACGAAATGAATTCATAACTCGTTAGGTTTTGATGTTTTATCATTGCGATTCAGAAACAGTGGGGGGGCTTTATTCTAAAAGGTTATCTGAGTTCGTGGCACAAAGTACAAACGATTGTGCGTGCTACAGCGCAATGCACTTTTCTATGTTTATTGTAGCCCACTAACACAAAAATAATACAGTTTATTAAAAAAAATTCTTATTCTCTTGTACGCATTAGTTTAAATATAATTGATTTCTATATAAATTATCAATAATCTCTCGCGTGGTATCAAAGTAACAATTTTATAAATACTAATTCATAAAATCTATCTCTCTTGTATGAAACATTATATACCAGAAGGGTATGCATTAAATTATTATAATTGTGATTGTGTAAAGGGCTCCAACCTACGCCCTTTACAGTGAGGTACAACCTTTTTTTAACTACTTTTAAATGACATATGTGGTGAATATAATATTTATCACATATGTTTTTTAAAAGTTGTTCATTTACCTCCCCTTAAACGACTTTAAGACGTATAAGTTTAAGCAGCCAATTGTTTGATAAGTCTTATTATTATAATTACGTGATATTGTCAATAATTTTAGGCTTTAGGGTACAATAATCACCTGCGATGAAATTAATAAGTCGATCAAACAAATTATCAAAGTGCGTAGAAGAATATAACACATAGCATAATAATGCAGTTAAATAGTTTTTTCCTTTTTTTGCTATGAAAACTTTTTCTTTGTAAAAATATATTTTTGTTTCATATACTCACCAATTTTCTTATCACAAAAGAGACGTGATCAAAATCACGTGTTCACGCATTTGCGGAAATATTATCTCAAGTTTTCTTTTCTTAATGCAAAATGTATATATATTCGTGATACACTTTTATTATTTTCATTTATATTTTAGATATCTTATCTTGGAAAACATGAAAAATTATAAACACACTATCAAAATCGAAAGACTTTGTAATGAAAGTGACATATGAACTTCCACATTGATATGTATGCGTATAATATTAATTATAGCAAATATATTAATGTTTTGAAATCAATTACTTCTTGAAGTACTCTTCTTTATTTTAAAACAGAAATTAATTTGAAATAAAAGTAATAAGAATAGAATTAAATTAATAAACAATGACACAGGGCACAGAAAACATCGCATTAAAAGAAACTAACCTTAAATATTTCATGTCATTCATAGAAGTATAAACAAATGTTAAGGTAAACTAAAATATTATGGAATTATATTATTAAAATATTTATATTCTATAAATCTTCTCTTAAAGAATGTTTTTCTTTTATTTATTAAAAATTTAATTTCTTTATTTATATATGACAATTGTATTTTGATATGTTTAAAATTCGCGGCAGTTCTAAAATTGACATTTGAAACGCATGCGCAAGATGATTTATGCGCAGAAAGGAGACGCCATTTGCCGCTGTCAAAAGTTAAAATTTGTTGACGATGTTGACATAAAGATAGTGCAAATATAATGTATAAATTAGTATAAAAAAGCACTAATTAACTGTTAACTAAGAAATAAATACATTGTCCTCCAAATGAATTCCAGTTTAACTAGAATACAGTCCATTTAACAAGAATTTAAACTTTGATCCTAAATGTGAATTTTCCGGTATCAGAATTTGTTTCCATTTTTTATAATATAATAATATATAAAAATATTGTTTATCAGTATGTTACAAACTCTTCGAGAACGCTCTCAGAAGCGTAAAAAATTATTAGCACAAACGGTAACGTATCATCAATAATAAATTTTTTATTTTATATAATAACAATTTTTGAGGTTAGAATTTTTGTTATAACATTTTCTTTATTTTCTTCTACAGTTGGGAGTTGCAAGTCCCGTTGAACTTAGGCAAATTTTAGGAACAGATATCGATGATATTAATAAGAAAAAAATTAGATTATTATCAACAAAATCCGAGGAGGAAATTCAAGGATCAAAAGACGATTCCGTTCCTACGGATGAGATTGTTTATAAGGATTCATCAACATTTTTAAAAGTAAGAGTTTTTCTTGTTTTTCAAGTATTTTATTTATATGTGTAAATATTTTTCCTATATATTAAAATGTAAGGGTTTTTCTATGATTTGGTTTTTGTTTTAAGGGTACGCAGTCTTCGAATCCGCACAATGATTACTGCCAACATTTTATTGACACGGGTCAAAGACCTCAGAATTTTATTCGTGACGTGGGTTTAGCGGATAGATTTGAAGAGTATCCAAAGTTACGTGAGTTGATTAAATTGAAAGATGATTTAATTTCGGAAACTGCAACTCCGCCGATGTACTTGAAAACCGATCTCGCTAGTTACAATCTCAAGGATCTTAATTGTAAATTTGACGTGATTCTCATTGAACCGCCACTTGAGGAATATCAAAGGACATGCGGTGCTACTAATGTCCAACTTTGGAATTGGGATCAGGTTTATACTTTAAATTTATTCGAAACACTAGAATTAAATTTTCAATTTGCTAATTATGTATCTAATTAAATTTTTCGACAGATAATGGATTTGGATATTGGAGAAGTGGCAGCGAATCGTAGTTTCGTGTTTCTCTGGTGCGGTAGCAGTGACGGCCTAGACATGGGCCGCTATTGTTTACGTAAATGGGGTTTCAGACGTTGTGAGGACATTTGTTGGATTCGAACAAATATCAATAATCCAGGTCACAGTAAAAATTTGGATAGTAAAGCCGCCTTGCAGAGAACTAAAGAACATTGCTTAATGGGTATTAAAGGAACAGTGCGAAGATCGACGGATGGAGATTTCATACACGCGAATGTTGATATCGATCTTATTATATCCGAGGAACCCGAGTATGGATCTATCGAGAAACCTGTGGAAATTTTCCACATTATTGAACATTTTTGCCTTGGCAGACGAAGGTATTTTTTGTATTTATTTGCTACGTTATTTGCAATCGGGTTTTCAATTATTTATTACCTTCATTAACACATTTGAAAATGTATGTAATTTTTTTAGACTTCACCTTTTTGGCCGGGACAGTACAATAAGACCTGGCTGGTTGACAGTAGGACCTTCCTTGACAAATACAAATTTTAATTCTGACATTTACACTAGTTATTTCAATAGTGGACAAATAACGACCGGATGTACCGAAAGGATAGAAGCATTGCGACCAAAGTCTCCACCTCCGAAGGGTAAATCAGTGGGAAGAGGACGAGGAGGCTTTAATCGTGGCCGAGGTAGAGGAAGGTAATAATAATTTAAAAACAATTTTATATGAATTCTATTTTAAAAGTACAAGATACAGTATTAATTTTTACGTGACTGTATTTCGTTTAAAGGGTTAATAAAAATAATGATCATCACTCGGTCGTTTTAAATGTTTCATATTTTATTTTTTTAAATTAAAATTGTTCATTAATAAATATAAATCGAAAAATTTATTTAATAAATAACTTACCATGAACTGCATTTCAGTAGTAAATTATCTTTCGTAAGAACCTAAATTTGCCCTGACTCGATTGAAAAATGAAAAAGCATCAAGAAAATAATTATTATTAATTAGGTAAAAATGCAGGAAACGATAAAAACATGCGTGACAAAAAAAAAACAAATAAATGTGCAAGGAGAACAATGAAGGGTTCAAGAAATCAAGAAATTTGTGTGAAAAAAAATCATAATTGTTTTAAATTCAATTACATACTTGAAAATATAATATATGTACAACCCACGAGTTAAAACTCGCCTTGAATTTGTAATACTGTACAATAAAGTATTAAACCTAATTTTTTTTTCTTGCAACAAAAAGTATAAAATTCAAAGCTAGAAGAAGAGTCGGTAAGGATTGTTTTTCTACTAAAAAAAAAAAACAAAAAATGAAAACTATGAACTATTGTTACTCAGAAAAAATATATATGAAAATTAAATAATTTTCTAGCCTCTAACTGTAGTTTAAAAGAAACAATGTCTAACTAAGTTAAAACATTGCTTTTGAGTAGTTCTTAACTACATTTTTAAATAGGGGGGAAAAAAATTGAAAAAAAAAACTATTTAGCGGTTCACACCGACGTTATAATCGTTGAAAAAAAAGTCTTACAATCGGTCTAATTAACTATATGGTCTATAAATTAATAGTCATAAAATTGACAATGCATCACAGGCTTGTCCGAAGAATTTTTTTAGGGAGGGTTGCGGGTTTTGCATGCTTGGCGGATGACAGCAGGATGGCGATGATCAATCGATTGAACAATTGATTGATAATCAAGCGGTGCGTTGCACTTGGGAGTTGATCGTCTGTGAGGAGATTAGCTCTGATTGGCCTGCCATCAGTCAAGTCACAAAGTCACAAGTACGTCGACTCCCCTGTAAAAGACCTAACGTCAGTCAAGCCGTTTTTCTTTCTTTTAATTTTTTTATTATTTATTTCGAAATTGCAATAATTTCACGATTATCAAACTATTATTTTTATGAAAATCATTTTTTTCAATTTGATTCAATCATTACGAAATTGCTTCATCAGCAATCTTGAGTAATATACATTATGATAAATAATTAATTTCACTCGCAGGGTGTCTTTTTTTTTTTGTAAATTTTTTATTTTCTCAATAAAAACTTAATAATTTTCACAAAAAAAAATTATCTTCGGTTAATTAAATAATTTTATACGAAAAGACACCCTGTTAATTAAAACTAATATATTACATATTGTAATTCAAATGCAGTTTATAGTTTCGTGAAAGAACATTTTGCAAATTTTGCTTTTGCTGGAAAATTTTTAAGGAAAAAATGTAAATAAAATCATTTAACATAATGAGAATGAGAAATATTTATAAAAATCAAATACAACCAATACACACAGCAGGAAGTTTCCGATTAGCGTTAAAGAAAATAGAAGCAGAAATTAATAAAGAAAGCAAGAAGAAAAGCAAAAAAGAGAAAATTTTTCCTAGTCGAAAATTAAAAAAGGACAAAGTATAATAAAAACCTGAAGAAACTTGAATTACAATAATTATCGAGATAATAAAAATAATAATTAATAAATTCTTTTCATTTTTGTTTCGAATTTAATGAAAAGTAGACGCAAAAAGAGGATAAATTGGAAAATTTGGGTGATGAAGCAAGCTGACAGCTTTGTGTTTTGTACCAAAACATTTTATACGAAATTCCATAAAGCATCTACGTCACTATTTTTGTACATCGAAAATTGAAAAATTACTATTATTTTTTTTTTTTAATACATTTAACGAGTTTTAAACTATGGGGGGTCGAGGGTGGGGGGATAATGAGGTATTAAAGGAATCGTTAGCTTGTTAGTGTAAATTGACAAGTGTTACGTATTTTTTTTCTTTTATTGGATTCCTTTGAGTGTCAATTTTCAGCGAAGATTCCTATCATAATTAACCATATTATATATTCACAAGTTATTTACAAAAAGAAAAAACATTTCGACACTATTTTATTATATAATTAAAAAAATAGTGATAAAATGGTTCAAATAAAAAAATAATTTATTTTCTTTCTTTCTTTCTTTTTTTTTTTTTTTTTGAACAGTCCAAGAAGGCCTTTTTTTCTCAAATTCTCTTGATAACTAAATTAATTAGGAATTTCACACCCAATTTCAATTATTTTTCATATATAGAAAATTTTTATAATTTAATTTAAAAATAGAAAATAATCTTTTGAAAAATTAGAAGAAAATATTTATATATTCTAAAATTATTAAATTATTTACTAAAAAAATTAAATATATATTATATATATTTAAGTAGTTTTTATACAAACATTTTTTTCTCTATAAATTTCATATATATATATATATATTTTCTATAAATTCGTTATAATTAGTTTAGTTTTTTGGAGAAAATATTCGAGAAAAATTATGTAATTTTTTTTTTTGGACCGCCAGTGGGTTTTTCTTTTTTTTTCATAAGTGACGCGATTGAATGAAAAATAATTTACTTGAACCATTAATAGAAAAATTTCGTTTTGAATTCATTAAACATTAAAAATTCAATACGAATCTCCACTGATTATTTTCTTTTCTTTTTTTTTGAGATTCGCTCTCTCTCTGTTCGATTTTCCTACGTTTCTTATTTAATGGTAAATTTTTGATTTAACATTCATAACTTTTCGTGATACACTTACGCGCACATTTTTATACAAAATGCAAGGAAGATTGTATATTTATACGTCGTGAAGTATTTTTTTTTCTTATACAATTTGTATGGTTAACATTTACTCTTCAGCAACTAATGTATTTTTAAAATCGTAACCGTAGGAGATTTTATTTGTTTTTTCTTTTAATTCTACCAACATTTAGGTACTCTCTACATACAAAAAAGATATTATAAAGGGAAACTTTTTGTAATATAATTATTTGGACTCGATTTCTCGTAACAAAATTCACATCACTCGATCTCTAAATTAAAAAACTGAAGCTAACGTGAGTACAATTTAAAATGTTTTGAGTTGAACTCAATTTGTAGATATGCTGTCTCCGACAGTAAAAGAAAAGAAAAACGTTTTAAATCATTCTTTACAATGTAAAAATTCACTTTCACAATTAAAGACTATACTTTAATTGGGAAATTTTATTTCACAATTTTTATTTTTATTGTACTTGATTTTTTTCCAATCGAATTTTTCCAATTCGATGTGCAAAGAATTTAATTTTTAATAAATTTCTTGATTGAACAATTTTTTTTGCCTCTAAAGATTCATAATTGAAATTGAGTTCATTGTGAAGGATATTAATTAATTTTCGTTTTTTTCCGAAATTCATATTTGTCAATAAAATAAATTTTTATAAATAGAAATCTAAACGATATCATATACAATCCTATAGATTAAATCGAATATCAATGGTAGTTCTAATTATTGACTTACAATTTACTCCTTATGAAAATAGTCGTTTTTTTCTTTACAGTATAATTTTTTTTTTTTGTCAGTCCGTACTTTACATAAAACGTACTTTTTTTTGCTCTTATAGGAAATTCTCATTTTCTGAAAATGGGAATTTGTTTTCGTCTTTTTTTTTATCTTGTCAGATGATTATTTTTCCTACTGCTTAACTTTTTTTTTTTAAATAAGTTGAAAAAATTCGCCTGTATTTTACAAAGGCTTCGGAGAGCAAAATCGATTAAAATTATAGAAAAAGAGAAAGAAAATTTTATTCATTTGAAAAAAGAAATCAATTTTTTTCTGCTTTTTATTGAGCCTAATTTTGAATCTGTTAATTACGAATAATTGTTAAAATTTCAAAAAAGCTCTCATTTAAAATTATATATTATTTCTTCAATAAAAGCTCTAAGGATAAAACGAATAGGCGCTTTCCCCAGGTCGGATCGTTTGTCAGCTTAATAAATAAAGTAATATCTGTGTAAGTCACTACTGAAAAGTAGTTTTTTTTTCTATCATTATCACAATGTTTCATGTTTCTCAAACAATAATTGCCGATACGTTTCACAAAACGAAGATGACAGCTCGCAAAACAAAAAAATAAAAATAGATTTCGAAAAATCGAAGACTACCAGAGAATTTTATAATCACAATAAGTCGATTAATAATAATTCCAATATTGAATGACAATAAATTTCAAATTGGATATTTAATGTTTTTTTTCTCAGTTTTTTTTTCATTTTCTTTTTTTAGAAAAATATCCTTTTATCACAAAAGAGAGAATCTTCAATAAAAACATTTCGAATGAATTTATTGTCGAGAAAGCATTAAAAAATAATTTATTTTCTAAAATAAAATTAGAATCACTGTCATTTTTAATAAAAAAAAAAAATAAAAAAAAATCATAGTCGAGATTAAGTTTGTCCATGTAAGAAAGACTTACAATATTTTATCATTCTTTTTTTTTTATTTTATCACAAAAGCTTTCGTTGGGTGATAATTCTCTGGGTTACTCGGATCATATCACGTTGAAATTCAACAATTCAAATAAAAAAAAAAAAAAAAATGTTGATCACACAGTTTGTCAAAAAAATAAAAGAATTAAAAAAGAGATGATTCCGAGAGAATGCCAAGATCGATTCTACATAAATAATAATAATCGATCAGTGTAAAATTTGCGAATTCAAAAAATGTCAAATGACATCGAAGCTGAGAGATGAATGTGCGAGTGAAAGGCGATGAACTCACATAATATTAATCATCCCTCCATCAGACAGAAGACGGTATCGGCCCACACGTTGATCCACTGGTGGCGAACAAGACATATTTATATAGAAGAAATAGTTCAATTTACAAAAACTTTACAAAAGATGTCGAAAACAAATAATTTCTCACTGTGAATCAATTTCAAAAAATTAATAAATTCTTCCTTTGAAATCGATTCGATCATTCATCCCGGAACAAATTAAGAAGCAATCTCGCTATCGCTTTTTATCTCAAAATTCCTTTTTTTCATCATCCTTTTTTTCATTTTCAAAATAATTAAATTTTATTTATCAATTTGATACTTTCAAATATATTTCAATATTATATCAATTTGTTCCAGAAACTTTGATCTAAAATTAACAATTAAATTTTTTATCTATGTAAAAATTAATTAACACTCCAAGCAAATAATAACAATAATGATGAAAGCAAGAAAATTCAAGATGCTTGAAAACTTAAAACGATTTTTTCTCCTAATAAACACTCAACGACTTTTAAGGGTGCTCAATACAAGATAAAAACTCAAATTATAAATTTTCCTTTAGTGAAAAGTAATAATTGTAATATATTTCGAACGATGCATTAATAAATTAAATTGTTTTTCTAATTTGATTAATTTTTCAAAATATGGTAAAATTATTTCTTTCTCCATATACAAAAGGCATTTTTAATTTGCTAACATTTTTTTTATTAATCTATTGTCTAGTATTGAACCTCCCTAACTACTTAAAAATCAAGAAAAAAAAAACTAAAAGGAATCGTCATTCAGGAAACATGCGCTTAATCAAGTAAAAAAATCTTCGACAAGAGAAAAATAAACGAATACGAAAACGCAAACGATCGACTAAAAATCGAAACTACGAGTAAATTATTACTTTTTTTTTGTCAAGAAAGCGGGGTGACATATTAGAAGATACTGAATAAAAATTCTTACAATATGTGCGTATAATCTTCTGCAGAAAAATATCAATTACAGAAATACATATTTTTGTAATAATACAATTAAAAAAAAAATTAATAAAAAATAGTAATGATAGTAGTGACGTTGGGTGATACTGATAAAATATGATAGTGTTGTTATAAAAAAAATTTAAATAAAAAATCCAGTGGCAAGTAACAGTTACAGTGACAGATGTAATAATTGCGATAGAAGTAGTAGCAATGATAATTTCTAGCGATGACAGTATTATAACAATAACAATTAAAATAACTATAATATCACAAAAATAATCTTACTTTTTTTTACACAATGCAAAAACCATTTATCGTAACTGCATTTGAATTTTTCAAGTAACGAATAATTTATTCGATTTTATCAACATGCGATGATGACACACGATGAAAATAGTCTAAAAATTCTTATCAATTTTTTCACATCTTAACAAGCACTAAAAATTCAAATTTTCCTACATTAAGGATTATCTCGTCTAGTTCAAATTTCGTAATTAATTAAATTAGGTAATCATGCGGTCTATCCATAAAAAGAGAGAAAGAAAGAAAGAAAGAGAGAGAGAGAGAGAGATAGTGAAAATGCTCATTAACTTAACCACATTTATTATCAAATATTATATGTATATATTTTTTCTAAATACTACTGAAAGAACTGAGTAATGAAAAATTTTAAATACGTTTAAAATTTATATAGAAAAAAAATGAATGAGAATTCGGGAAAATAAAAAAATGAACTTAAGCAGAGAAGAAAACACAGGAAAAAGAAATAATTAAGAGAAAAGAGAAAAAGGGGAAAAAAATATATATATAGAAAATTTTTTAAAAAATGTCCAAAAGAAGCAAATGGCAAATAGAAATTTAAGGCCCTGCTCTTTCGAAATTTCTCTAAAAGAAAAAAAAACTCGTCAGACTTAAATTTTCAGTTCGCTTTTAAGTTTTTCAAGAAAAATTAACTCCTTAATCACAATGTCAAACCTTCCATTCTCAAAAAATTGTATTTTTTCAAAACAATTTTGTCTACAAAAACATGATAACAAATTTAAGATATGTATGAATTTTGCAATACTCTCAATCATCAAGAAATTCATAGCAAAAATTTCGATATTGCATATAAAAAAAAAATTGAAAAATTTCTATTGTCAAATACAAAAATCTTTTGTCAATTAATGACAAATTAAATACTTAGCATATGACATTAAAGTGGGAATAAAAAAAAAAATTTTGCGACTATATAAAATATTTGCACTTTGTCCATTATAAAAAGATACTTTTCAAAATTTTCAGTTTCAAATTTATCTTTCTTAAAAAGTATTAAATTAACAATCAAGATTAAATCTCGTAAACTGAAAAACGAAAAATATCTAATTTTGGAAAATTTTCAATTAATAATGATCAAATTTTTGATCGATTTTCAAAATGAAAATTGGCAATAATAATTTACAGCTAATTGGAGCACATTTCCTAATAAAAATTCTTCTCGTTTTCTTTCATTTAATATTATTTTTTCGTAAAAAAAACAATTATTAAATAGTATCGCTTTTAATTTAAAAAAAAAAAATTACACCGACTAGCTAAGAAATTCCAAAAAATCGGAAAAATAAAAATACTCACTATTTACTATATCGTACAAAAAAAAATCTGTACTTCAAAAAAATTTATTCTAACTCGATGCAGAAATGTTGCATCAATTCTCGTTTATAAATCGAAAAATTGCACGTTAGAAAAACTGCTTTTCTATGTAATTATTTCAATCTTTTCGAAATTCAGTGTAAAAAAAAAGGAAAAAAATCGAGAAATTGCGAACTTGTAAAAAAGTTACAACTTCAAATATGTTAAAAATAGGTTTATATTGAACCTTTGGTTAAGAATTAAATAGTGATGTGCAATGGGGGATTTTTTCTTGTTAAAAAAAAAAAATAAAATAAAATAACGAAAACTTTTCAGCCAAATTGAAAATCTGTGATTTTTTGTTCAAACGAAATTTCAGGTGATAAAAATGAGAAGAAAAAAAATGAAATAGGAAGCGAATAAGTACTAAGAGCAACTAATTAGTTATCGAAGGTTGGCAGATCTTGTACAAATACCGAGGACCGTGTTTTAACACTGGTATGGTGCTTTCTATGTATTTATAAATTTGACTACTTCTACCCATATCTCCAAGTGAAACCCTTAGCAGTTTCTTTGAGACTAGCTCTATGGTGAGTATTGGTTTGTGTTTGGCTACTGCTGTGTGTAAGATGATGGTGATTTGCCATCAGAGATGTAGAAGACTCACCCGATTCCCAACCATCCTCGTCACCAGTCGTGTCACACTCGCTACTGTCAGCTTCACTCGATTCACTTGGCGTCTCCTGTCCTCCCATTCCTATTTGTACATTCTCTCCTTCCCTGCTCATTGTTCCTGGCACTGTAGACGGAATGTTCCCACCTACACGATGCATATATAAAGTTACCTGAAAAAATTACATTTGATAACATTTTTGGATTTTTTAAATTTTCAGTTAAAATTTTTTCAAACAAATTTGCTTGCTACGGTTTTTTTCTTTTTTTTTGAAAGATAAATTACTTTGAAATTTGCATCATAGAGTTTGTGATTTTTGTCCTTATGCGCGTCATCTAAGCCCCACTTGTCTATATTGAGTACAAGAGTAGGTGGCATAGGACCCAAACTCGCTAAACTGCCAGTTCTCTGTTTTGTGTGTGAAGTCACCATAGGAAGTTCCATGGCAGTTCCATCACAACTCAATGCCCTCGTTGACCTTTCCACTGGAAGTTCTCCATTGTCATATTCCGACGTCAAATGATCTCGTACAAAAAATGTGTTGATCCAAAAGTGAAACATTTTTTCCTGTCGAAACACAAATTGTTTAAATTTTATTTCTAATATAATCGAACGTGAAATAAATAAAATTATAAAATAAAATTGTTATTCAGCAACTTTTGTTTTATATATAGCAAAAAAACATACTTTTCTCTTCATTTTTGGCCTGTTGAAAAACTCTATTCGAATGTCACCAGTGACAGGAACACTGTGTTTTAGAGGCATTACTAGAGGTATAGAGTTAGTGTTTTTTCGTACTTCGAACGTGTCAGAGGTAAATATTTTTCTTTTACCTTCCGATATCACAAAATGCACGTCTGAAATTTGAATATATAAATTAATAATCGTGAGAATAGAATAATTAGACATGGCAAAAAGACATTAAATTTTTGACAATTAGACATAAATGAAGACAAAATAGAAAAAAAATATGAGTAAAACTCACAGCCTTGGCTTCCGTTAAAAATTGGTGCAGGGTCCAGTTTTATTTGACGTAAAATTAAAGTTACTGGCTCATAATGAAGACCTTCTTTTACTAATGTCGCATAATAACCAACGTATCTTCTTTGCGAAGGTATTGTTACCCCTTTCCTTTAATTCAAAAATTTGAAAAAAATTCTTAATTCAAATAATTAAAATATGTAACTTTTCGTTTTATTTTATATCAAATATAAAAAATAGTAAAAATATAATTATTTTACTCACATATCAGTGGTTCTTTTGTTTCCATAAAATTTGAGGGCTTCAGTTGCGGATGGAAATTGATGACTATGAAGGAGATAACAACAGACCATCACTCCCGTTCGTCCTTTCCCCGCTTTACAATGTACAACTGCAACATTTTCCTTATCCTCGGAAAGCCACTTATGAACATCTTCGCAAAATGGTTTTATAAGTTCCAGCATTGGTGGATTATGATCATCAAATGCATAAGTTGCAACTCTTTGCTTGAATTTTTTACAGTCGTATGACCTTTCAGAGCAGCTGAAACAATATTCCTCTTTTTTATTTCTTCTCGCACAAAAAAATTGCCAAATTGGATTTTTAATAAATATTATCACTAGAATGATAATTCAGAAACTTACAGATTATAAATTTTATAATGATCCTTGTGTTTGGATTCTAATAATTTAACCACATCATCAATGTGGTTCCTATAAACTCCCTCAAGCTTTTCAGCCGGGAATCCCATAGCTATTAAATTATGTTTTATATCTGTAAAAAAAATGTTAAGGAATCTACTTAATTTTTCAATTTACAAAAGATAAAATTATTTCCTCATTTAGTTGGTGAATTTTTTTCGTTTGAAAGGATACATGAGAGATCAAGATCGAATCCATCTTCGGTAAAACGCTTTCGTCGTTTACTGACCAGCCCCTTTATAGGGTTGGTCATTTTTATATTACTGATGGTGTTGGCCATGCTTGGTTGATTTTGTTTTACCTCACTGGCCTCACTTCCGACCGAATCTGCTTCGGTTTCCTCCTCACCACCTTCTTCCCTATCTTCCCGTTTTTCCTCGGGAGCCTTAATCTGCATCAAAGAAAAATTTCGTTTTCATTAATTAAACCTTTTTAGAAAGCCATCAAACTTTTCAATCAATCAAAAATATCGTATTCTTTAGAAAAAATGAATTTATTAATTTCGAGTAAAAAAAAAAGACGAACCTGGGGCTTTCGAGCCGTGGTATTACACGAACCCAATTCTGGTCCTCTTTGTTCCTCCAGACAAACATGGAGGGGTGTTACCGACGCCGAGATGTGCTCTGAGATTTTGTTGTTAAGGCGACTACTCGTGGGTCTCCTGCAGGAAAAGCATATACCCATCAATTCGTAGAACATAGGTCCTTTTTGTTATCCATCTCGCGGTGTCCTTTAAACCTCCGACGAAAAGCGGATCTCTAAATTCACTATCTATCACCGTCAAATTTTTTGGCAAATAACGCCAAAATATTCGCTGCTCACACAAAACAAATTGATTGTTCATAAATTCAAACACTTGACAAAATCCGGAAAAAACAATACTAAAACTCGACCATGGCTGTTACATGATTCTTTTTGGAAGACCAGAAAATCATCAGGAAATTACGTCTGACTTCATTTTTCTGAAAAATAAATTTTCCTATTTTAGTCAATTAAGTACATATTTGTTTTCATTAATAATATCCCTACTAAGTGATAATTGTCACTTCCTAATGACAATTTATTGAAAATTAAAATGTAATTTGCCAGTACCAAAATAAATTACTTCCAACTCATTAACTCAATTATGATTATTAATTTGTTTCTGGTTTTTGGAGTTTGCTCTACCTAACCTAAAAAATCAAAGACTTTGTAAACTGACGTTAATAACGAAAATTATAATCAATTGTTTATAGATGAGAAGAATAATAATTTTAATATTCAATTTAAAATTAAGTTCCATTACTGTTTGGACAAGTAAAAAACGAGCCTATCAATCATTATTACCACATATTGCAAAAAACAAAGTAGGTCATTTACATAAGTTTAATTTTACCATAAAAACAATTTCAAAAAAATCATTTCTTTCTAAATAATTTTCAAAACAATATAAAACAATCAATTTTCAAACAATCCACGAGAAATAAAAAATGTAGATACAATGCCAAAAATCAATTCAATGGGAAAGTGATGATAACGCGTCGAAACGTGAAAATCAGTTCAGTAAATAAGAAAGAAAATAAATTTTGCTGCCAAACAATCAGAATTCTTAAATTGATCTTCGCAATAAAAGGTGTTTCGCCTTGAAACAAAGGAGAATAAAACTTTCAACGGTGGGAGAATCTTTAATCGAAACTATACCACGAAAACCCGTTATCTCTTCTTCAAGTATGCAAAATTTCTAAATACATTCTAAATTTTATAATCGAGTGTTAAAATATATTTTTTTTAAATTCAAAATGTTTATAATCTTACCATATTATAATTGATCTTGATAAAAATCTAATTGGAGAACACAAAAACTAAAAAGAAAGTAAGGTTATGTCACTAGGTGCGAGCCGGAAAATTGTAATCCTGGCTGAAGAAGTTTTCAATCGTTCCTGACACATTACAATGAGATTGACACAATATCTAATCGCAGGATCTGACAGGTCGTTCACAAAAGGGTTTGTATATATTAGAATCAAAAAGGACAGGTATTACTTTAGGTGAAAAGGGGCTGGAGCCATCGTGCAATCGTTCACCGAGCCATGTTTGAGCTGCGACATTAGCGACACTCCCATTTTTATATTGTAATCGCGATCCCGGTTATCCTTGTGAAAATTGGACACATTGAAATGCAGTGTCCCGCGTTACTCAACGTGTCAGCGTGTCAAAATCAGCACTTGCACTTGCAGCTCTCTACACCTCTCACACGCGCGCGCACTCACACACATGACAATTGAGAGATTGAGACACACGTATATTCCCCTCACTCTTCTCGAAACAATGCATTGGGATTGGACCTGCAGGTTTTGCCGGAGATCAGGCGAAATGATCCGCGAAAATTCATCAACTTGGAAAATTAATGCTTACTATTGTCAGGCTGTCTGGAAACAGTATAACTCGGATGCCCTGATATAGCCCCGAGAGGTAGGGGAATTTCGTTAATTAGAAGTTCCCCGCTATAAGCGTCTACCTCAGCAAATTCACTCGAGAGCAAAACGAACAATTCAATTCACACAAATTCACCTGATGTAACATTTCCAAATTGTGACCACGGAATTTCTCAGTCTCGGTCACGGGAAATTTTTGATTTTCCGGCCCTCCTGCGGCATCACTCTGTTGCAGGTTTTCCACAAGTAACAAAGATGGCGCTCAATGTCCAACTGAGCAGTCGAATGTGATTGGTGAAGGCATCCATTAATTCCCCCTCTTTCATTTTTTTTTGGAAAAACTCCATTTTCTGGGCATTTTCTATATTTTTTAAACAAATAAATTTACAAATAAAACATAAAATCATCTCCAATTTGTTTAAATAAAGTATAGATAGGTTATTTTTTAAATCACGTGTAATACCGGGAAATTTAAATTTTTCAAAATAGAAAAATATTTTGGTTTCATAATGAAATAATTTTATTAATTTACCGTGAAGTATAATGTGACATACATTGTAACAATTTTCTAATTATATAATTTATGAATTTCCTCTTACATTTTAATATTTATGTTAAGATTAGATGTATTTACATACAGATCTTGATATATTTACAGAATTTTTATTCACTTATAGAAATTATGTGCATTTTTAAAATTAGTTATATTTAATTCTTCTACTTTTGTGTATTGAAAATAATGTAATTCTCCTCTTCTCTTCTAGCTATATATTTTATAATTCACAACTTTGATTTTAATTCAATAAAGAGAGTTACTTTAAAATGATTTAATTAAGCTTTTTTTATACTTCACTAGCTATTTTTGTAAGTTTCTTTCTCTCTCTATTAAAGAAAATGAATTTTAATAGAGGAAATATTTCTTCTTTGATTTATTTTTAAAAGAAATTAAATTTTCTTTGTACTGTCAATGCAATGAATGTTTTTTCACATTTTTAGAAAATAAATTTAATTAAATACTTTGTACTTCAGATTGCATATAAAGTGTTGAATTTTCGTTAAATTTGACTGTCAAAAGGACTAAAAAAAATAAAAATATTTATACTTTTAGTTTGGTTTTTAAAATTTTTAAAGAAAATTCTAAAAAATCAATCTAAATAAAAAGAAAACTGAAATTCTCTTCGAATTAATAAAAATTCATTACTTACTCTCTTAAAAAAACTCAATATAGTCTATATAAATAATTTAACTATCGATTTATTAGTCTAAATCAAATTTACTCATTGGTAGACCACTTGTTTGAATTTTTGATGTTTTCATTTTTTTTAAAGATGTCAAAAGATCATCCATTGTTATAGGACGCACTGCATCGTGATATTCTTCATCATCTGTGTTTGTACCATGCGAAGTGTTCAAGTCTCTAAAAAGTTATAATAAATTAAATTTTTTATTCAAATTAATAAAATAAAATTTTATCAAACAAAATTATCATTAATTTATATCGTAATTAACAGCTATTTAATAATTAAAAATTATGAATTATTATATAATAAAATAAAAAACATCTCACGGCGTATGATTCCTTAAATAATCTCGAACTCGATAAACTGATGCATTTCTGCAAAGTTCTTGTAAATCGGATCCAGAGAATCCATCAGTTGATTTTGCTAATTTTAAAATATCCAAATCTTCAGCTATCGGTTCGTTATCTAGAATTAAGTGTAATATTTTTGTGCGTTGCTGCTCGTCCTAAAAAAAAGAACAAATTGAAATTAAATACTTTGAAATTCTTTACATGGAAATATTATTTATTGAAGGAAAATGTATAACTGACTGGCAATCCAATATGGAAAGTAGCAGGCATTCGTCTTAAAATTGCTCTATCTAAATCCTGAGGCCTATTAGTCGCACCCATAATAATAATTGTGCAGGAGGGATCGGTAATTAAACCATCCCACAAAGACATAAATTGCGCTTTCATCATTGCTGTTGCCTCATGATCTTGATAGTTACGAGCTCTAAGAAATGAATCTATAGCATAAAAATTTCTATTTTTAAAAATACATTAGGCATTCAATTAATTACTTAATTTTTTAATTTTCTCAAATTCAATAATAATTTTTTCCTACTTAGATTATTTACCTATTTCATCGATGAAAATAATACAGGGTTGAATTTTCAAAGCAAGTGAAAATACAGCAGACGTTAATTTTTGACTTTCGCCGTACCATTTGTCCGTGAGAATGCTAACATCCAAATTTATAAATCGTGTTTTAGCCTCACGAGCTGTTGCTTTTGCTATCATGGTTTTTCCACAACCTGGCGGTCCATGTAACAATACGCCCTGCAAAAAAATATAATCGTTACTATAAGTAAAAAAAAATACCGTTAATAATTTTTTTATTAATAAAATGTTGATTATCAACAGAACCTTTGGTGCTTGTGTTAATTGTGAGTCTTCGAAGAGTTCTTTTCTTTGGATTGGTAATATCACAGTTTCTTTAAATTCTTGAATAACGTTCTCAAGTCCTGCTATACTCTCCCAAGATACTTTAATATCATACGGATCAACTAAATGACTAGCGATCGTCATTTCATAATCGGTTAATTGCTCACTGTCAACAGAAAGAACATTGTCCGATTCCGCCAGTCTTCGTAATTGATCTTGTGCCTGTAAAAAATGTAGCCAAAATTTGTTAAATTTCGTTTAAAATTCAACAATACAGTTTTAACATTCAATTTTAAAAAACGATTTAAAAAATAACAAACAAAATATATAGGAAAAGTAAAAATGCTACCAAATGAGGTTATGTTTTTTTAAATCGTTTTACTCTCATGTTCTTCAAATATTAAGGAATAATGAATTATTTTAAATAACCTTCTTTTTACTCTGTTTTTTAGCTTGTGTGGTAGGATCTAATTGATTCATAATCCATCGCATGCCAAAATATCCCATTGCCGCAACGAAGGAGAACCTCGCTACCATTAATATAATTTCATATCGTGACGCAAGTCCTGTTCCATCAGCTAAATTCATTTTTTTTTACGTATAATCTTCACCAGTAAATATCAAATATTTTCCAGAAACCAAACAAAGTTCATTCCTATCTTAATTAGAGAAGATTTTTCACTTTTAATAACCTTAAAACTTTCTTCTTCTAATCACCATCTGATCGCACTTATAATTTTTAGACATCAATGAAGTTAGCGGCAGCCTATAAAATCGATATATCGAAAAAAATATTCGATTTTTAAACGAATTCTGTTTGGTTTAAAGATTTCCTAGAAAATTTTTTAGCCAATCAAGGTACGGTCTCAGCTCGGCTGCCTGCCTGCCTGCGGGCAGACGGGGCAAGGGGAGCGCATGAGAGTAAGAAAGAAAAAAAATTTTTTTCTCACTCACACTTATGCGCTCCCCTTACCCCGTCTGCCCACAGGCAGGCAGGCAGCCGAGCTGAGACCGTACCTTCAGAAAACAAACTTTTGTGATTTTCAATACATTACCAACCCTGGTATGAAGGCACTTTCATACTTTGTGAATTTGCACTGTTTATTGTTGAATTTATTGTTTTTATTGCAAAAATAAAAGTTTATATTTTGTTTTTGTGACATTGTAGTAAAATAAATGATAGATTATTAATTGTTTTGACGACACTTGAGAATTGTAAGTTATATACTTGATTATTTTACAAATAGATTAGATTTTAAGAAAAATTTTACACGTGACTTAACCTAAAAATTTGTTTATAAATTTAAGAAATATGTTTTAAATAAAACTATCTTCTTTAAAGATTCTATTTCTACTTTTGCCTGTTGTATTATCATTATTATTTGTTTTTTTAAACAATTTGTAAATTACCTACATTTATAATACAACTATTTTTCAATTATTTTAATTTTTTTATCTAACACGTGGGATTTTATATCTTCCTTGACTGCAGAATTGAAATGATATACAATTATCCTACTGTCTATTGTGAAATTAATAATTTGATTTATAATCTATTGTCTTGATATAAACTTAACGAATATATTATTTGATTATAATTGTAAATTTACATTATTGTTAATTTATTTGCAGATGACACGTTTCGCAAGAGCTAAAGGTTCCAAAGCTTCAAATGAAAAGGTCAGAGAAGAAGCAACACCATGGCACATTATGAAACAACAACTCGAAGAATCTTTGGCAAAAGAAAATTCATTGGAGATTAAAGAAAAAACTAAAACTGCAAGACAATTACTTGAAGAGAAAGAAAAATCTTCCCCCGTTGGAAATGATTGGGCAGAATTTGATAAACCGATGAAAAAAATTAAGAAATCAAAATTCTCAGATTCTAGTAAAATTGAGAAACTTAGCGAAAAGAAGATAAAAAAGAAGAAAATTAATGAAGCTTTGAAAAAGCAAGCAGAAAATAATACGGATTTTGTACAGAATGTTAGCGAACAAGTGAAAAGTGAACAAATAGTCACAAGTGAAAATACGGAATCAGAAAAGCCTAAAAAGAAGAATATTATTTTAAAAACACAATCTGATCCTTCTCCCAATGTTTCACCGCTAAAAAAGGAGAAGAAGAAGAAGAAACGTACTAAAACTGATACATCCGAAGATACAGAACTTACAGTTCCAAAACAGAAGAAAAAGAAAATAGTCTCTGAAAAAGCAGAGGAAAATTCATCAACAACTGAAGAATCGAAAACAAAACCCACGGAAAAATTGAGTAAACGACAAAAACGAAATTTGAAAAAGAAGAATCAAAATATCGAAAATGCAAATACTGTCAAGAAATCTGTATTTGATACCAAGGAAAATGACTGGAATACTGAAATTAAATTCGGAAAATCTAATGACAAATCCGATAATCCTTCGTTCAATTCCGAGGAGAATTCCGACTTTCCAGCTCGTAATCAAAATAGATTTGGTCAATTTGAAAGACAGAGGCCAAATATGAAAAATCATCATTTGAGAAAGCCTAAAATGAGAGACGACAAGGAACATCAAAGAAGAAAACCCGTTCAATCCACGAAGCTCATGATCAACGGAATGGAAATTGAAATTGTTATGTATGACGGATTTCCCGTTCAGAAAGAAGATGCTGATCGATTGAAAGAACTTAAGCAGCAAATGATTCTTAAAGGTTCGTACATTTTCATTCTTTTTCAAATTATTCATAATAAAACTAAAATATATTAATATATATATATATATATATATATATAGTAAATATTTAAATAGAATTATAATATAATTATAAATTGTGAAATACTTTTAAAAAATTTAATTTGCAAATTTGAAAATAGGAATTCCAAAGTCCGAGATTAATGCAGCAATGAAACTCGAGAGGCGAAAAGCGGAAAAATCATTGGCACGCGTGAGAAAGCAAGTTTGCTTTCATTGTCGTAAATCTGGTCATAATTTGTCCGATTGTCCCGAGCTTGGTAAAGAAGAATCAGCGACTGGAATTTGCTTCAAATGTGGCTCAACAGAACATACGCATTTTGAATGCAAAGTGACAAAATCTGACGATTACAGATATGCAAAATGTTTTATTTGCCGCGAACAAGGACATATTGCAAAACAATGTCCCGATAATCCAAAGGGACTTTATCCAAAAGGTGGCGGTTGTAAAATTTGCGGTGACGTGACACATTTGAAAAAAGATTGTCCCGATGCTGCGAGAGAGAAAGAAGAAACAACAATAACTGTCAAAACAATATCAGATTCTGCATTAGAATCAATCGAGGAAGATACAAAATTAGTGCAAACAAAAGAATCATCAAAAAAGAAAATTGTCAAATTCTAATAGGTAATTATTAAAATTCTCTCCTCAAATTATTTTTCTAAATAAAGAAAAATAAAGAGAATTTGATTTTGATTGAATTTGTATAAAAATTAAATTGTAAAGAAAGGTTTTGCAAAAGGAAGAAAATAAAATTTTTTATTCTCTGATAATTTAATGAGTAGAAATGTAACATGTTAATTTCGTAAAGCTATATAGATAAATAGCTACAATGTCACTTGAACACAAATTTCACCAAAAATTTTTTAAGCGCAATTAACGTTATCAACTCTATGAATATAATAATATATTTTATTTATATATATACTTCAATCGACTCCTATCTATACATTTTTTGTTTCTTACATTATTCTACAAATTAATAAGTGTAAAGTCTGCTTAATATATTTCGTCTATATTTGTCAATCTAAAACAATTTGTTGGTGAAAAAAAGAAAATGAAACTGTGTTGATTGACACTAGAAATACAAACAGAGAAAAGTATAATTTATTACTTTTTTTTTTTTCTTTTAAAAACTATTTTATATCCTAATGGAAAAAGTTAATAAATCGTTAAACAATTTACTAAAAAGAGATTTTCAAAATGCATTGTTTAAGTATTTTAAATGTGAATATTCACGATTGAAATAAAAATTCTCAACTACATAACTATAAAAGAAAATGTAAAACTAATAATTAAATCTAAGTACCTTCAGTGGACTACTAAGAAAGGCTTTTTAAAATCGTAAATTTCAAATTAAAAAAGCTAGTACTGAAAGTATTTAATTTTTTACGCAAAGAAGAGTTAATTTTTTTTTTTTTTGAAACAGGATTAATTTTAAAAATATCAAAATTTCTCCTCGTCATTTTTTCGTAAATTAGATCTTTGTACACTTTACAAAGTAGGCGGTTAATTAAATTGAAATTCCCCCTTTTTCTTTTTACAACGAAACGTTGATTTGATTGGATAATTGAAAATTAATTTTCATTGAAACCAAACAATACATTTTCGTTCTCTGTACGAAAAGATCGATTTAAATTGAATTGTCGCCTTTAAAAAAAAAAAAAAATTCTTTTTTTAATTGATATATTATGCTACCATCATATTCTCACAATTATTATTTCCTATATATTTATATACAAATCAAATTTCACAATTTCCCTTCATTGCGATGAGCTTTTGAAAATTTCAATTCAAATAAATTGTCAAGATCTATACTCACGCTTTTTATGATTCAAACGAGTTGATTAAAAAAGTTTTTTAAAAAAATTATTTTCACTATCCTCGTGCATTTTTTTTTCTTTTGGAATCGATGCCTGAACAATTTTTTTTCTTACCGAAACAAGTTTTTTCCAGTTTTTCTTTTTTGTCCATACCGTCTTTGGTATTCGCATTAATTTCATCAGTCGTTTTTTTTTATCTAAGACTCGCAAATAAGCAGTTTCATCGGTTTTAATGCGCAAGATTGAAATGATTGGAAATCTCTTCTTGTAAAATATCCCTGCTAGATGTTTTCTGCTTTATGGGCAGATTCTATGATTTCTTTTAAGCATCGTCCAAATTCTTCGATTATCAATTTCTGTGATGTCTCTTCGTCAATCATATTTCGTTCTGCATCGTCTGCCTGTGCCATTAAACATTGACAGGTTATCTCAACAACTTTGTCGGTTAAGAAATTGAAAGGTTGTCTGAAAGAGAAGAAATGAAATTTCAAATTTTGAATTAGCAATTTAAAAATACAAAAATTACAAAAATATACAAATAAAAAATTTACAAAGATTTAAAAAATAAGAATTTTTGGTGGGTATGAATTCTAACCTCGCTCCTGTATTCGAAGTGGCTGCTGGTCTGAAAGCAGTGGAATCTAAATATTGTTGCATTTTAGCTTTATTTAGAGTGAGTTGTGCCGTTCGAACTTCAGCAGCGTCGGCCAAATCTTTTAATGATTTTTTCGTTAATAGTGTCTCTTCAACATTTCGACAACCTATACATTTACAATTTGCAGAACATGGGATTTTCGCCTAAACAAAAGAAGAGTATTTTATTAACAGAAAATAATTTTTCTCTTTCAGTAAAACAAAAAACGGGGAAAAGACAAAAGAAGTTCGGGAGCAAAATCCTAACAATGTTTCTTAAATTATTTTAAATATATCAATTTAGAAATAGAGAAAAATTGACGAACCTCGTAACATTCACAGTAATTTTTCAAGCAACCACTTCGTTTGCAGTTACAACCTTTGGTGTGTCTTCTGACAATATCTTCTCCGATATCGCGACCTTTTCCAATTTTCGGTCGGAAAGCATTTGGATTGCGCTCTAAACAAGATTTAATAGCTCTCTGTCTTTCCTCCTCATTTCCTAAATTATTGGAACAATTGTTACAGTTACACATGTGACAAAATTCTCCATTCGCAAAGCAATCGCAATATCTGAAAAAGAAACAGGAAACTTACTTTTTGGCACTCTTTATAAACAATAAAAATTATACTCCTAATTATTATAGAGACAAAAACAACAAATTTTTTCTACTCACAATTTGAGACATTGAGATTTGGTGCAGTTGCAAGGTTTTCGTGGACGAATTCCATTTGGTTCGGTATTCGTGACTGACCTTTGAGTCATTTTACTCTCATTGAATGATATATTTCCAGGTGAACCAATTGAACCTTGCGAACTATTTAATAAACTAGATGTCGATTGATGGAGCGTTTTCATTTTCATATCATCCTTCTGCTAATGTGAATAAAATCGAATTAAGCAAATATTTCCTTTAAATTAAATTCATTGTTTAGTGAAAAATTAGAAAAAAAAATATCATTTAAAAAAAGTTGTAAGTTCTAAATTAGTAGTTCATGAAGAAAAAATGTATACCTGTTGAAGATATTGAGCAGGAAGAACAACAATATTTCCAACGTTTGAACCTCCAGAAATAACGGCTTGACCTGAAGCCAATTGGCTCAGAGCTGAAGCTGGAATGGCGACCGCACTTTTTCCTTGGCCTCCAACTGAAGCGGGGATCAACAATCTTTGTCCTGTTCCGCCTTTCGGTGTGACACTTCTAATTGTCTAATAGTAAATTTAAAAAAAAATGTTAATACATAAATTTTATTTAAAAAAAAATAACAAGACTGAAAATTAATCTCACTTTGACAATTTGCGGTTGAGGTCCAATTTTTTGATGAACACCGACAGTTTGAAGAGTCGCTTGGGTTTTTGCTTTTCCAACAGTGACAACATTACTTGTTCCAGTAGCTGGAGTGCTCACTAATCTGACGTATTGCACCTGAAATTAATGAAAACAAAAAATTAACATTAATTTACGAATATTTTCCAATTGACGAAATTTTTTTCATTGCATTTTTTAAATACCTGACGTCCGGGCATTTGGATTTGGTGCACTTGATTTGACGTAACGATATTTTGATTAGCAGGAATTCTAATCACTTGCCCACCACCAAGTACAGCTCCTGGTTTTAAGGAACTCTGAAAAAATTCATAAATTACATACAAATTTAACAAAAAATGGGAAAATTAATAAAAAGTAAATAAAAATTATTTACCTGTCGAATTATAACTTTTTGTGCAGTTTGATGTTGCATATTTCCTTTACTAACCAATGTAGGCGAGGATGAAATTGTTTTTGTTTGTAATGTCGGCGCTGGTAAAATTTTTGCCGGTGATTTTATCGAATTTGAAACAATAGTCATTTTTGAAGCTGAACCCGACGATGACATCAATTTATTAACAATAATCCCCTAAAAGTAAATTTACAAAAGTTAAAAAATAATACCAAATTTAAACTGAAAGCGGAAAAAGTTTTTTAAAAATTTTTCGTACCTGCTTTTGTGAAGTGGAAGAAGGTAGAATATGTTGAACTTTGCTGGGACCTAAAAGACCCATTTGTTGAGCTTGAGCCAAAGTTATTGTTTTCGTAGGATTTGATATGCTTTGCGATGAATTATTACTTATAATTTTTATAGCTTGTTGACTTTCGCCCTGTGATGTAAAAAGAACTTGACCAGCTTGTGATTGATTACCGGCAAGTATCATTTTTGTATAAACCTACAGAAATATATAATATATCAGAATTAATTTTCAAAAACAAATGGAAAATACAAATGTGATTATAAATATCAATGGAAGTAATATTAAAATAATTCAAATTCTCACATTTCGATTTTGATGTCCAGTTTGACCGGGTCTTTTAATAGAAGAAGATTGAATTGTCTTCACTCCTTGAACATTTCCCAATGTAATCGTGCCAGATTGAGTCGTCGTCATGATAGGTTTGCTTGGCTGTGCCGAACGTAATTGAACAATATTTCCATCTGCTGATTTTGCAGTTATTAAAGTTTGTGCCAAACTTTGCAATTGTCCTGCCGAAGTACCGGAGGGATGAGATATTTTCAAAATTTGACTATTTCCTTGTCCTCCAGCCGGTGAGACAATCATAAATGATTGACTTTGTGTTGGTTGGCCGACGTGTGATTTCATCTGAATATAAATTTAATTATTATTCAATTTTCTAGAGAAAAAAAAGAAAAGAGAAAAAGAAGAGAAATTTACCTGAATTGTAGAGACAGGAACTCTTTGTAATGTCGGTTTCGTTTGAAAAATTAAATTCTGATTGTGTTGATTTGCTGTTGTGTAAATAATTTGCTCGTTTTGAACATTATCGGAGACATCGGTCATGTCAATGTCGGGAAGAACACTCTCTCCTTCATTTTCTGACTCTTGTTCGATAACTACATGTTCTTCATCGGTTGTCATAACTTCCTCTGCATTCATACACTCTAAATCTCCAGAAATACTTGTATAGGCCTCAAAATCAGCTGAGGAATATTGTTCGTTATGTGAAAGTGTCAAAGCACTCAAATCTCCATCATTAATATTTCTGGTATCTAAACCTACGGATTCAACAAGGGCCCGAACGCTTTGCCCTTTATTCATAGCCATCGTGAATTATTTTTACAAGAAAGCTTCCTCCTGTTGAAAAAAAGAATAATATCATTATTTGGTTAACAAACTAATTTCCAAAAAGTATAATCAATTTTGCTAAATAACATATGCTTATGGTATACATTGTTGTTTTTCTGTAGCGTCAACAATGGTTTTCAAGAATATGAGAATAAAAACTGAAAATTCTTTGTATTAAATAAAAGTATCTGATAAGTTAAACAAGATAATTTAAAATAAATCCTAGTGATACTGAAAATTGAAAAATATTTCAAAAGATTAAAACATTCTAATCTTTTGGATCGTCAACATAGAAAGATAGGTTAGAATCCCAAAGCCAGTGGATACAAGCAAGCATTATATGTTATTAATTATAAAACTTACAAAACATGCATGAAAACAATAATGAAATAACAAGTCGCAATTAATTTCTATTATATTAATATCGCCAAAGAAACCGTAAATCTGTGTGGAATGATTCAATTAACTATCACTCATTGGGCCTAATTTAAAAATTCAAAAATTCAAATACTTTCTGCTTATCTCAGCATTCCTTGATATTCTGGTAAATTAGCAACACTTTCGGACCCGTCAAATAGCACAATTTATCAACTTAAATAGCAATTTTCCTTAATTGAAAACGAAAAATTTGAATAATAATCAAAAATTCGAAGCACAGTCACACACAAGTCACATTAGCGCCATTTATTACTCGAACGCGCCATTTTCCAGAAAGCAAACTTTTACGTTTGTTTATTACTTCTAATATACACTGGATTTACTTGTTTCAGAGATATTTCGTTGTAGAAATGACGAAAATGCTCAAACAAGAAGTGATTTTCGATTTCAAGAGACCTGACACGAATAATTGGAAGATACACAACTTAACCTCAAAATTGTACGTTCATATGAAATGCGTACACTACTGGGTGGGGGCGTGTCTGAAAAACACTTTTCTTGGAACTCTCTGATCAGGACCAATTCACAAACTCGAATCAAACAAGTTGCCAGTAACAATAATTCACAGAAACAATAGATTTCAGCATTTTGTTGTAACTTACCACTGTTTCTCACTAATATCACGATTTTGTTCAAAATCACGCGCCCACCATTGCTATCCCAAGTTGCATCGCGCGCCGCTTTTATAAACAAAATGATTAGAATTACGAAGCAAAGGTCGCTATTTTATCAAACTTATTTATTTCGCCAGACAACTAGTTCATTTGATTTGACTCGAAACTTAACGATGATCGCAACGTGGCATTTATTATGAACTTGTAAACAACAATCACTGACAGGCTTTCGCGCACTTTAGGATTTTCGATTTCGCCATATTTTGCTTGTTCACCGCTCCAAAAATTGTCCAAAGCGTCCTTTTGAACCAATCAAAAAGTAAAATACCAAGATTGGAATTTCTTTAAATCCTAACCTAACCTTTGTTGCATCCTTTGCAACCTGATGCATTTAAAAAAAATACATTGAGAAAATATTGAAAATATTTAACAAAGATTAATTAACACAATTTTAAAGATTATATAATTCTTCATCATAATTAACTATTTTTGTTGAAATTATTGAACATTTAATAGTAATTTTACTCATAAAATTGACAACCACAACTCACAAGACAAATATGCGTAACTTGTTTACCAACTGATGAAATGATAATGAATAATTGAAGATAAACAATGAGATTTACAGAAAATAATAAAAAATTGCGCGTTAATACCTTCCGTAATCTATTTCTTGTTTCCAAACAGTCGAAATTTTCAAAATTTTGAAAAAGGAAAATCGGAAAATGATGCTATTTCTTGCGGAAGTTGATATTATGCAGTCACTTACTTCCGGTTTTACAGCGGGAAGATTCAAAATACTGTTTCCTTGGTAAATATTTTTTTTCTCCTTAAATCTTTTCAAATAACTAAAAATTTAAAATACATGACATTTTAGTTTAAAAATTTATTAATTTTTGACTATTAGAAATTTTTCAAAAGTTACTGTTTCATTAATGCTTCTACGCTGTTCAAATATAACAATTTAGAGGTTATGGTCACTCTATAGGAGGACATCAAGCTTCATGATCTTATTAATTTAGTGTATTATTTATGTGGTTATTAGTGAGATATTTAAGCAGTTTAGTGTCTCAATATTGAAAAAATATATTCATCTATCGAAATGAATGCATAATTGACAGAAAATTAATAGGTAAAATACTTACCTTATTGGAAAAACGTGCTGCCATCAAATACGAATTTTCTCAGGGTTTGCACCCAAAAAAGCTGTTTATGCGAGTTTATGATTGTTTATTATTAATAAAATTCGGAAAAAATGGTACTCACGGTAGCCTCTGTACGTCAACAATTAGCAAATTTAGCTCATTCCGGAGGTTCCCACAAAGATCAAGCTGACAAGTAAGTTTTTCATGTTTACACATAATAACATGTTTTTTATTGACTTGATTATTATTTCAGATATCGAGCTATTTTAGTTGCAATAATTTTATCCTCCGGTGAAGAGCTGGCTGAAACTTTAAAAGTTTTTATCGAAGCAAGTAAGTTATTCGTATTTTATCTTTTTTTTTCAAATTCCAATGTTTGGTAAAATATTTTTGCAATTTGCAAGAGATATTTTATTAAACTTTGTAGTCGAAATAATTAAATTTTAACTGGCAAATAATACTAAATTTTAATGTTTGTAGTTGTAAACGAAAATGTCAGCTTGGTTATTTCAAGACAAGTTCTTACGGATGTGAGTAATAGACTTTTAAATCTACCTGATGAGATTTCGAAAGCAGTTTCACATTATACTTTAGATAAGGTAGGATATAAATATTGAATTTTGTACATTAACCAGAATATGAAGTGACGAAAGATTATTTTTTTGTTAATTAGGTTCAACCGCGGGTGATTTCGTTTGAAGAACAAGTAGCTAGTATAAGACAACATTTGGCCGATATTTATGAACGCAACCAAAATTGGCGAGAAGCTGCTAATGTTCTCGTTGGCATTCCTTTAGAAACTGGTCAAAAGTAAATCCACTTTTCTCTTAAATATATATATATATATTTTATATACAAACCGGAACTCAAAATTTCCATTTTTTCAGACAATATACTGTAGATTATAAACTCGAAACGTACCTCAAAATTGCTCGACTTTATTTAGAAGACGATGATCCCGTTCAAGCCGAGGCCTTTATAAACAGAGCATCACTTCTCCAGGTTTGAACAATTTTTCTTCTCAATTTTCCTTAAAAATTTTATTTTTATTAATTAATTAAAAATCTCTTTTAGGCTGAATCAAAGAACGAACAGTTGCAAATTTATTACAAAGTCTGTTACGCTCGAGTTTTAGATTATAGAAGAAAGTTTATCGAAGCTGCACAACGATACAATGAACTTTCCTATCGATCAATTATCCACGAAGATGAGAGGATGACAGCATTAAAAAATGCTCTCATTTGTACCGTCCTTGCGTCCGCTGGTATTCTAAATTACAATCTTCTTTGAAAAAACATTTCTTCAAAATTCCATAAATGATTAAAAAAAAGGACTTAAATATAATTTTATTTTACAGGTCAGCAAAGAAGTCGTATGCTTGCAACTCTTTTTAAAGATGAGCGATGTCAAAATTTACCCGCTTATTCAATTCTCGAAAAAATGTATTTGGATCGAATAATTCGTCGTTCTGAACTTCAAGAGTTTGAAGAATTTTTACAACCTCATCAAAAAGCGTGCACGACAGATGGACTTGGATCAACGATTCTCGATCGGGCTGTAATCGAACACAATTTATTGTCAGCCAGTAAACTCTATAATAATATCACATTTGAGGAATTGGGCGCGTTGCTCGAAATTCCACCAGTCAAGGCTGAAAAAATTGCAAGTCAAATGATAACCGAGGGAAGAATGAATGGCTACATTGATCAAATTGACTCCATAGTTAATTTTGAAAGTGAGTTTTTAAATTTCATAACTTAGTCAGAAAATCGAAATCAATTAACATTATTAATGAATTAAAACTTTTTAGCTCGTGAAACTTTACCAACTTGGGACAAACATATTCAGTCTCTTTGCTATCAAGTGAATCAGATTATTGAGAAGATTGCTCAAACTGAACCAGAATGGATTGCAAAAGCCATGGATGATCAGATGGTGCACTAACTATTATTGAAAATTAGAAATAATCTAATCAAATCCGAAGAACCTTTTTCATTATTTTTTTTCTTTTCATCTAAATAAAGTATTAAGTTCGAAAAAGGCTAAAAAAAACAACGTTCCACTTTGGAAAATCCTTGTAACTATTGCTAAGAAAAAAAAACATACTAATTTAAATAAAGTAGCTTATTTGGATTAATTAAAAGAAAGAAAAATTGTCCTCATATGATCCAAACGAATACGGATATATATGTTTTTTTTCTTTGTAAATAAATCAACTATCACGCCAAAACTTAACAATTGTGTCTTAATTTTATTTTTCAGCAACTATCCAAAGGCATTCGCTCAATATAAACTACAAACGATCATATTTGATGATTATGAATGGAAATAAAATTGAAGTCTTTTTTTTTTGAATATTCGAATCAGGCTCAATTTTTTAAGAAATACTTCTTTTTTTCACTTATGTAAATTGGTATGTATAATAAGAGATAATTACAATGTGCTTATATGATTAACGAAGTCGTAAAATATTTTCGCTTTAAAAATTACGAGATTGTAATGAAAAAAAAAAACAACGGTAGATTAAAATTCATTGCGTCTTGTAGTTTACGTATATCTATTTACAGAACTACATATTGGAAAATTGTGTTCAATGAACTCGACGAGGAATTTTCATTTATTTAAATCTTTGAATTACATTAAGACACGGTCCTAACAAAGATTCATAATTTCTATTCAGGAAAATTTATAAACCTTACATGAACACGATAATCGTGTGCATTTGTAAGGTAATTTTTTGCATTTTTCCCCCCTAGGAATATTTTATTTTTTACTTTTCTATTCATTAATAATTATCTCATTTGTCTTTTTTTTCTCATTTTTATTCTGAAAGAATAATCATTTCTTCTGTCACTTGATAATTATCGTATAATAGTCTGACGTTAAATTATGGACAATGAAGAAATTCGTCATTATAATAATTCGACATTCATTCATAATTCGATTAAATCAACTGTTATTTTGATAATTGAGCTGAAATCGATAACGTGAAATTCTACCTACCAGGCGATATTTCCTTTTTTTTCTTCTGAATAAGCACAAGTGTTTACGAAAATTATATTAACGTCAGGGGAATTGAGTTGACTCTTCAGTTTCCTCTGAAAATTTAGGCATTGAGCTCAAGTGATAAGCCGATCTTGTGTCCCCCGGATCCAAAGTTCTTGCCGTCAATGTTCGTTGACAAAGCCAATATAACTCCTGTGGGAGAAAAGTAATAAAACATGAATTAGAACTTTAGAAGCTTTTATGAATTATTAAAATCGTGGTTTGAATTTTTCATGAAGTTGTAGTCTCTAGACTTGAGCATAATCTTAATCAATATAGAGAGAAAAGAGCAAGACATTGTCTGGTGACCATTGAGCAAGGAGGTTAAATCTATTTTTAGAATAGCACGTGGTAAATTATATAAATAGAAAACAGAATTCTTTTCATTAGTTTCACACACACGCGGTTTCTAAGGCAAGGGCAAGTATAGTTTACTATCTAAATGATAGTCGATACTCAATACTTTCTTTAAAACAAACAAAATTCGAAAAATAACATTTTTTCTTAATCGATAACTGAAAATTATTGTAAATTGTCAATACCATCACGGAGCTTCTGTTGGTATCCCAATCCAATTTGAAGTTGAGAATTGACCTTGGCTCGGACAGAGGCGTCTTGATCGAGGTCGTATTTAGTACCGAGTCCAAATTCAGTGACATTATTGCTGGAATTCCATGCCAAATTGATTGCACCCTCTAAACCTGGCTTCACTTTATGATAAATTGATCCTGCGAATTCGCGACCGTTGCTCCTAAAATTGTGAAAGAAATTTTTATAATTTAATATACGTATTTTTTAGGTATGGAATTATAGAAAAAGAAATAATTATAGAAACTTACACGGAAGTATGAAGTGTAAAATCAGGAGCAGCATAACCAAGTGCAATATTATTCTTAGTAATTTTGCTCCTTTGGGTGTCAAAACATGTTTGGTAACCAGCCAGCCAACCTGGAGGAGAAAAAACAGTCACATCTTGCTAACGCTTAAAAATAAGATAAGATGAATGAAAATACCTTGAAATCCTATCACAAAAGATCCATTAACGATGGGACCACTTGAAAGACTGAGATCAAGATCAGAGGTAATTGCTGCTTTATCATGTTTGTAAACTGTCTTCAATTGTCCAGTTTTGCTTCTGCAAATAAAAAATCGAAATTAATTAAGATAATAAAATAAAACAAAGTAAATAATAAAAAGAGTTCTTACCCAGTTTGAGGGGAAAATGTGCAATTGTAAGTAAGTTGTAATCCTTTCAAAAGTTTATCAGCAATGGTAATCTCGGTACCAAGAGTATTATCTGTATTCCACTTCTCAGCGAAAGTAATTCCATATTCTTTTATTTTATATTTGCTCTCCAAATTGCCGACAACTTTGCCAGTGTCTTGATTTGATACACCGCCAGTGGTGAATTCAACACCCGAATCAGTTTTGGTTTTAACGTTCAATTTTAGGATACCAAAGTGATAACCATTTCCAAAAACATTTCGAGCGTCTTTTCCCAAATCACTGTATGTTGGTGGTGGTGCCATTGTCTATGAAAGAAAAAAATAATTATTATTATATTATTCTTTTAACATTAAAAAACAATTCCAATAAAGTAAAATGTATCAATAAGAAAATTTCATATATTCTTTTTTCAAGACATAATTTATTGATTCTCAGTATCGAAAGATCTTAAATATTTAGTTAATAAAATATATTCTTGAATAAATCCCTTTCTGAACTAAATCCCTAAAGATGACCCAATTCTCAGGTAACCTTCAACTTAAAATCGATCAGAAATGTAAAGGTGAAAAAAATCATTAGCATGAAGTAATTACATACTGGAATTATTTTTTAGGAATTATAAAATATTCTTTGGATTAAAAATTATGATTTTTATAAATTGTAATTTCTTTCGTTCGGGGGAAAGTGGTATATTGACCTGGTATTACATAAGTCATAAATTGCAGGGATTTCCGCAGATCATAAAACCAATGGGTGTTTCTAACCTAAGAGGAAAATTTATCTAGATGACAAAATAGTAATTTGTTAATCTCATTATAATTAAGAAATTCATGATTTTCAATTAAACTTTGCCCTTTGGCATTAAATTCGGTGAAGGTCAGCGACAGGCAGACGACATCGTCGTCGTCGTCATTGCAAATTGCAAACCATGCCGGCGTCCGATATTTTCAACGATCTTATATTCTTTCACGATTCCTTTTAGCAAGAAGAAAAATGTACGCATGGAAACAAGCAAATTATGATAATTATTAATAGTACTTACATTTTAATTTAAGAAGCTTGGTTCGCGAGAAAATTACGTCTTCGTCAAAGAACTACTTTGGTCTAACAATCGAAGAACCCAAGAGGGAGGAACTATTACGCATGCGCAGGAAATGCGACCCTTCGAGGAAGTTGTGTATTTGTATCTTTTTTTGTATTAAAAAGAAAGAAAAATTATTTATTTTTAAACGAAACGATAAATATTTCTGAACTAAGTAAAAAACGTCGATTTCGAGAATACTGAAAAAGAATTCTGTTATTAACAGTATTTGAAATTGCAACATTGCAACGAATTTGTGTGCTCTCGATTCAAGTAACCTCAAAAATAACAAAAAAACGGAAAAAAACAAACTTTTACCGATCAAAAACTTTAATACGAAGGATTTATATATAAAATAACAGTATTTTAAGAAACGTGCAATTATATATAAAAGGCAAAAGAAAAATTTGACAAACACTATTTTGAGGTTATGAAATTTTTGAACTACAATGGCGGGAACTACGTAAGTCATTTTTAAATTTTATTAATTGTTAATTTTTTTATTTTAATTTTAATATAATATATATTTACAAAATATATTATATATTTCTATATTTTAAAGTTGTTTTGGAAATATTTTTCAATTCTATTTTATAGTTAAAAATAGTTTCCAATAATCAAAAAATTCAAAGGAAACAATGATAAATGTTTTGTTTATATTTTATTTATATTGTTATGATGACAGTTAATAGAAGATTGAAAGGATTAATTTAGAAAATTTATAAACACACAGGAAAGCGAGGATATTTGAAGAAACACGAGTCAATAAAGGAAAACATTATAAACATGAAGAATTTGGAAAATTCAAGAAAAAAGAAAATCGTCATCATCGAGTAAGAAGAGAGTGGGCCAAAAATGAATGAAAACTAGATAGAGACTAAGTTATACTATGTACGTTTCAAGCGCCAAAAATATACTCAATGATCAGTTGGTCTGAACTAACGTGAAGAATCGAGACTAGGGTATAGTACATTCTAGATTCAAAGTTTGGCAAGCGAACAGGATTTTTATTTTTAATAACACCTATTTAATAAAAGATTGTCAGGTCAGTTAATTTCACATAGTTACACCACACGAATCGAAATAGTGAACGAGATTTAAAGATAGTTTGAAAAACGTGCTTAACTTTTTAGTCATGTCTCAATTGTCCGTAAGTTCCACTTTTTTTATTACCTAACACTCGTTACGTCAAAAAAAAATTTGTTTTCACATAAATTATTCAATTTTCAGAATAATGGTGAAGAGCTACAGAAAAATTACGAAATTCTTGAGAACGAACAAGTGGGAAGGTAAAAATGGTGTTTTTATTAAATTTTAATATGTAATAAAATAAACAATTCTTTTACTTTCTATTAAAAAATAATAAAAATATATCATTTTTCTGTAGATATTTGGTGGCATCGAAAGATTTGGAAGAAGGTGATACAATTCTAGTGGAAACACCTTTTGTCGTTGGACCAAAAGCTTTTACATATCCTCTTTGTCTCGCATGTTATTCTGCCTGGCCACGTCTTCCTCAGACCCAAACACTCTGCAGTAAATGCAAATGGCCAGTTTGTGGTCCAGAGTGCGAAAATCATCCTCATCATAAGGATTATGAATGTCAAATTTTTGTAGAGGCGCGTGAAAAATTTAACACAGCAATTGCTTTAAATGAAGAATTACAGACTGGTGTTCCTCAATTGGAATGCATAACACCACTTCGATTACTTCTCGCTTCAGAAAAAGATCCCGAACGATGGGAGAAACAAGTGAAAAAAATGGAGGCTCATAATAGAAAACGTCTTGGGAATTGTCAGTGGAAAGCGGATCAAGTCAATATTGTAGACTACATAAGAAATCGATTGAAATTAACCAAGTGAGAATTTTTTTTTTTTGTCATTTAATTTAAATCTATTTTTAAAGGATAATAATTTAATTATATAATATATATTTACTTATTTTTACAATTACCTAAATAGTTACAATTTTAATAATGAAAAAAATATTCCAGATATTCAGAAGAGGATATACAAACGGTTTGTGGAATTTTGCAAATTAACACTCATGAAATTCGAACGTCGAAAGGATATCCAGCGAGGGCTCTTTATCCTCAATTTTCACTCATGAATCATTCTTGTGTTTCGAATACAAGTCATGGTGTTTCACCCACCGATTACAAGTAAAAACAAAAATATTATTATTATTTACAATATCCTTGGGATTCTATTTCTTGACTATGCATTTAGTTACACCTTAAATAGATACAATTCGTTAATTAGTAAATAGATAAATTACAAAATTACAAAATTTATTCATTTTTAATAATTTTGTAAATTTTATAATTTTCGTAAATGTAAAATTTACTTTCAATACTTACCAATTTACCAAATTCGTGAAATGTTAATTAAAATTTTTTAATTTTTTAGGGTTTATTTGAGATCAACAGTGAGGGTCTCAAAAGGTGGTGAATTATATGGAAGTTATACTCATTCTCTTTTGCCAACTATGTTAAGACGAGAACAACTTTATGAGGGAAAACATTTCTCTTGCGCCTGCAACAGATGTTCCGATCCAACAGAATTAGGAACACACATGTCATCTTTAAAATGCAGCAAATGCGACAATGGAATTGTCGTTCCTTTGGATTCTCTCGGTACCAAAGATAAAAATATTTATTTATAATATATAAAATGATAAGAATATTTAAATTGACATAATTAACTTATGAATTCAATTTATTTAATTATCGAATTTCAGATTCTGAGAGTTCATGGAAATGTACACATTGTGAATTTATAACAACTGGAGCGGCAGTTTTGAAAGTTTTTCGAATAATGCAAGCTGAAGTGGAGGCTGCCGAAATGCTTGGTGGACCGGATGGACCAGAATCGATTCAACAACGAGAGACAGTGATAAAAAAATATCATTCTGTCCTTCATCCTCATCATGCCTTTCTAACAATGCTGAGGTGCTAAATATTATTTTCCAAACTTTAACTAGTTAATTAATTAATTAATTAATTTAAAAATCTTTCTTAAATAAAATGGATTAATTTTTCAATTAATTAATTTAAAAATCTTTCTTAAATAAAATGGATTAATTTTTCAGATATTCATTGGTTCAGATGTATGGTCGGGTCGATGAATATCTTCTCACCGATTTACCTGATGTTATACTTGAGCATAAAGTTGAAATGTGTAGATTATTGCTTCAGGTGTTGGATGTAGTTGAACCTGGATGTTCAAGAGCAAGAGGTAATTTTGATAAATTAGATTTGTGTTTTTATTTATATTTATTCAATCAAAAAAAAATTTTATTTTTATTTTTCAGGAATGGTTTTATATGAATTACACGCTCCGCTCTTAATTTTGGCAAGGGGTCAATGGACGGCCGGTGTAATTGACACAAATATTTTAAAATCAAAAACAACGGAAGCTGCACAAATATTGAAAGAATCAATAAGAATTTTGTGCATGGAACCATCGGACACGCCCGAGGGTGAATTGGGAGAAGAATCTAAAGCATCATTAGCCGAATTAGAGAAGTCCATCAGTGAATTATAAAATCATAAAAAATTTTCTCATCATTTCATCAAACCCTGCGCGCTATTACCTATAGTAAAAAAATTTTAATTTCTTTAAACAAAAAAAAAATTTTATTTATATCATAAGAATTTTACATTTACATATTTTTTACTTTTGATCGATAATTATTTTATTCAATTAGAAAAATGAAATTATTCATTTAGTAAAATTCATCAATTTCATAATGATGAAAAAATGATTTAAATATTAAATTTCAAGAATGTTTTATTTTCTGACAAAGATATAGTTGAGAATAATATTTTCTTATTTACAAAATGTATTATCCAAGTAATCAGAGTACATTTGAAGTTATTTTAAGACTAATTGATATTGAATAAAAGCTACAAATGATAATTATTGAAATGTTTATTCAATTTTGTTTTTATTTTTTATTTTATTATTATTACTATTATTATTATTAATATTATTATTAATATATTAACTTAGTAATTAATAAATATCAGTGTTGTTGATTTTCGTAAATGAAATTATTTCCTTAAAATAATAATTCGAATAACATAATTAAAAATAAATTCACGTGAGCGGTATATGATCCTTCTTTTATTTTTGGCCTAAAAAGATTCTAGCTCTTTAATTCTATTAATATCGTACTGAGAGAAATGTACCAACGTTGCTTAGTATTATACTAACGTTTTCGAAACCTTGTTTCAAAATCAGAAAAACATTTTTCCCCAACAATAATTTATCAAAAAATAATTTAAAAAAATAAATTTTTAATATATTTGAATTTATAACAATTTTTTTGTCAACAATTTCTCTTTTTAGGGCAAAATAGAAACCATTATGACGAGTAAAAATAGTAAATGTTTAAAATATAAGATAAGTCATTCGGAAAATTTGGGAAGGTAAAGTTGTATAATTCGTTTAGAAAAAAAAAGAAGATATTTATTAAGAATAAAAATTTATGAGTTTGCATGTTTTAGATACTTGGTGGCAGCAAAAAATATCTCAGCGGGTGAAGTGATAATTAGAGAAGAACCCGTGGCCGTTGGACCTGCAAATTTTAATAAATCGTCTTTGTGTTTTTCTTGTCTGCGACTTCTTTCAGCTTCGAGCAAAAAATCGAACTATACTTGTTCAAAATGTAACGTCGCCCCCCTGTGCAGTCGCTTCTGTGAGGTAAATATTTTTGTTAATTCAATTCCTAATTAAAGACTTTCAATCGAATTATTTATTTCTTTTTATTTAATTTTAGGATTCCTTGGGCCATCACGGAAAAGAAGAATGCAATCTATTAGGAAGTAATAAAGAATTTTATTCTCAAAATATTCGGCAAATAACGGAAATTTTGATGCATTTTCGAGTGTGGCTTGTAAAAATGGAAAATTCAAATCAATGGGAACAAGTAAACGAGATGGAGGATCATTCAGCGAAAAGAAGAAATACCAAAATATGGAAAGAAAGAGAAGAGGATGTTGTTAATGTTAGTACAATTTTTTTTAAATGCACAAAATTTTATATCTTGAATTGAAATTTTATTTAAGAAATTGTTAAAACTTGAGAAAAAATAATTCAATATTTAAATTTTTAGGTTTTCCGTAGGATGAAATTAATTTCGGAGAATGATGAGAATATGGGAGAGCTTATACAAAAAATATGTGGTATTTTGGATGTGAATTCATTTGAATTGAGATCTCCAGGAGGTATGGGCGAATCTCCCCTTCGTGGACTTTTTGTAAAAACTGCTCTCATTGCTCACGAATGCAGAGGAAATACACACATCACTGTTGATGATAAATTTCAACTAACTGTTTTCGCAAGCCTTCCAATTCAAGAAGGAGAAACTATTTATTTTAACTATACTTCTTCTTTACTGGTCAGTTTTGAAGAGATTTATTTTCACTTATTTATTTTTCAATGTTTTCTAAATTGAAATTTTTTTTTTATAATTAATACTAAGTGAATTAAATTTACTTTTAGGGTTCAGCAGAAAGAAGAGAGCATCTTCGAGAAGGAAAATATTTTGAATGCAAATGTTCAACGTGCCTTGATCCCTACGAAGGTGGCTCTCATCTGAGTTCAATAATTTGTCCAAGATGCAGAAAAGGTTTTGTGGCAATAAAAGATCCTTCGACAAATAATCCTTACGATAAAGGGACCAATTGGGAATGTGGATCATGTAAAAGAAATTATTTCGGATGTCTAATTAAATCAACATTAGAAATATCCAAATCATTAATCAATGAAGTCGAAACTGATGATATAAAGGTTTTTAATTCATTATAATAATTACACTACTAACAAATTGCTTAATAATTCAATAATAAATTTTTTTTTCAATTTATATTTAATTATTATTATTTGAATTGATTTCAATTTTTAACAGCAATTATAATGGAAATCATTTTTTTCTACAGAAAATGGAAAATTTATTAAAGACCTTATCTTCCACTTTTCATACGAATCATTTTCTAATTTTGAATCTGAAGCAAAAATTATTAACCATATACAGAAGAGAATTAACTTCCCCTAATCCTAAGAAGAAAAATTTGTTAAAAATGTTACAAATTTGTCAAGATATTCACAGTGTACTGGAAATCATAGAACCTGGAATTTCAAGGGTTAAGGGTGAGTGTTTTCTTTTAAATCGAGATGTTTACTAATTATTTTTACTAACTTTAACTCTATATTTATAAAGCAAAATTATAAAAACAAAAAATTTTATTCACAGGTATAATGTTGTACGAAATGCATTTTCCAGTAACAATTTTAGCAAATCGTTCCTATGCGGCTAATGAAATTTCTTCACATGATCTCCTTTTAAAATTACAAGAAGCTGAAGGACTATTAAAAAAAGCCTTGAAAATGTTACTTTTGGAACCGGCAACAACTCCAGAAGGAATTTTAACTAAAAGAGCGCTTCAAGAACTCAAAATTTTATCTCAAAGTATAGACGATGTAAAATCACTCTCATTAACGCAAGCCACGCAAGCTAAAGGCAGAAATTATAAAAAAAGAAACAATTTCCGAAAACAATGATGTGTATAATAAAATAATTTTTAAAAACATCTCTTAAATTTACGCGGGAAATTTCCACCAATCATATGTCACTTTTCATATTATGTCTCATTTTCAAAAAATTGACAATAAACATTAAATTTAATAATTTAAATAGTTTTAAACTTTATTTTAGAATAATAATAATAATGTAAATTAATAATTACGTTAATATATGTTTAATTTTGAAAAGATTGAAAGAATAGTAGAAAAATTGCATTTCAAATTGGGTCAGGTACACGATAGAAGCAATTCAGCCCTGACTGACCGACATAACCTTAAAATGTCAAAATTGCCGTCATAACGGTCATGAAAGTTCCATAAGTTTTCTCTGTTTTAAAATGTTGAATGTAGCTGGAAATTTAGTGAAAATAAGCACAAAACGTTGGTGGGTATATTAATTAATGGTTTATTTGTCATTATTAATTGAATAAATGAAAAATTATTTAAAATTTAATGCAGAAAATGTCATATTTGTATCGGTACATAACCTCAGCTCAAAACGATAACTTTTATAGAAAGAAATTTTTTAATTAATTCAATCAACAAATATATTTCTATATTATGCTAATTATAATAAATTAATAATGAATATTTTATTTCTAGGAATTTGTTTGACAAAGAATGCCGAATACAAAGTTTAAAACAGAAAATTATGATGCTGACAGCAGCCTGCCTACAATGCCAATGTTATCATACAACTTCAATTTATCTCAAGCAACCATCATCATTGGAAATGAAGGTAACTTTTTATTTCTCTATTACGAATAGAATTATTCACATTTTATTGATGGCAATAGAAAACAATTTATGAATAAAAGAAATTATTGAAATATTTAGAAATCCAAACGGAAAAATATTCGTGTGATTTTGGATAAGAAGAAAGAACATCTTCCACCAGTTCAAGTATGGAAGGGCATGACAATAAATCAATTAGCAAATAATAGTGGAAGAACTGTAGATCAGGTTAAAGAAGCTTTGCAGCTAATTAACATAAGAGGTGAATTTTTAGCAAATACACCTATTTCTGATAATGGGGTACTAATCCAATTAGTGAAGAAATTGGGCCATAGGGCGGATTTTAATCGAAATCGAGAAAACCAGATTGATCCGAAAATAAATAAAGAGAAGGCATTAACCAAACGGTAAAGTTACAGGATAATTCTTCATTCTTTTCAAAATTACATTACTTTATGTTTGCTTTAATAATTTAATTTAAATTTTCTTTTCGCAGGCCTCCTATCGACCCTTCGGTATTAATCACTCGACATCCGGTAGTAACCATAATGGGTCATGTGGATCATGGAAAAACTACGTTACTGGATTCTTTAAGAAACACATCAGTCGTGGATAGTGAATTCGGAGGCATAACACAACACATTGGCGCTTTTAACGGTATGTCTTAAAATTGTCTCAAATTAATTTCACCAATCATTTGCATTCAAGATTATTTAGAATAAAAAAATTCAATTTTTTATTTTAATTCTAAAAAAATTAATATAAAATAATATGTATAATATAATATCTCTTAGAATGTTCCAATCCTTCGTATTAATTTTTATAAATATTATCATAGGTTTTTACCTTAAGACTGTATAAAAACATTTTAGTTACCTTAAACAGTGGAGATAAAATCACCTTTCTGGATACTCCTGGGCATGCAGCGTTTAAGACAATGCGAGAAAGAGGAGCAAATGTAACGGACATTGTCGTTCTGGTCGTAGCTGCTGATGACGGAGTAATGGAACAAACCCTCCAGAGTATAGAAATGATTAGGAAGGCGAATGTTCCGCTAATCGTGGCTATTAACAAAATAGATAAACCAACTGCTGACATAGTACGTATTTAAAATTTATCCATTGTATTTAAGAAAATTTATTTCTATTATTCATGATTAATTTCATATTATTAGGAAAGAACGAAACGAATGTTGTCACAGAATGAAATTATAGTTGAAGATCTTGGGGGAAATGTACAAAGTGTAAATATATCGGCGTTGAAGAAAACAAATTTAGACGCTTTAAAAGAAGCAATTATTACTCAAGCGGAGATAATGAATCTTAAAGGAGATCCAAAGGGTCCAGTGGAAGGTGTCATAATTGAGTCAACGACTCATCCAGGAAGAGGGAAGGTTGCCACTTGTCTAATTCAACGGGGAACTTTAAAGCGAGGAGCAATTATTGGTATTTATTTATATATTCAGTCTCTCTTTTTGTTACATATGTTGTTACATACCTTGTTCAATTATTTAAAAAATAATTTTTCAGTCAGTGGAACAGTTATGGCAAAAGTGAGACTTATGTATGATCACGCGGATAACCAATTGAATGAAGCTAAATTATCCGATGCGATTCAAATAACTGGTTGGAAGAATTTACCAAAGGCTGGAGACGAAATGTTTGCGGTTGAAAGTGAACAAAAAGCACACGAGATTATTCGTATTAGAGAAGCAATTGAAATGAATAAATTGGGTATTGAACATGGAATAGAGTCTGACAAAAAACTTCAGGAACATCTCATTGTAATTATTTATTATTTTTCAAATTTTCAATTTGTTGTCTATTTTTCATACAGGTACAATTAATTATTTATTAATTTTTAACTTGAAATCACTTATTTTTAATATTTTAAATGGCAATTTTTCTTTAAAATTTTTGAATGTAAAATTTAAATAATAATTATTATTAGGTTTATAAAGAACAATTGAAGAAAAAAAGAGAAGCTGGAATGTACTATTCCAAAACTATTCCATCGGTTCAAGAGACAAAAAAAGAGGAGGAAGATGAGAAACCTAAGTTAAATATTATAATTAAGGGCGATGTCATGGGCTCCGTAGAAGCTATTTTAGATGTTCTTGTGACTTACAGAAATCACGATAAATGTTTATTATCAATTGTCGAGCAGGAAGTTGGTCCCGTCACAGAATCGGATATTGAACTTGCAAAAACTTTTAAAGGTTCGAATTCTATTACCATAATAATAATATTAATTATTAATACTATTATAAATTGATGTTTTTCTTTAATAATTTTTAAAAATTAATTTTAAATCAACAGCTATTATCTACTGTTTCAATACGGACATTCCGAAAGATTTGACTGAATTGGTAAAAAGGGGAAAAGTTGAAGTTCGAAAATATAACGTCATTTACAAACTTATTGACGATTTAAAGATCGAAATTAGCAATAAGCTTCCTATGCTTGTAGTTGAAGATTCTGTTGGTGAGTTGAATTGACACTATTACGTAATAAATTATTTTAGCAAAAAAATTTATTTTTTACTATAAATTAATTAATTTTTTCAGGCGAGGCAATTGTTTTACAAGAATTCAAAATCAATGAAAAAAGGAAAACAGTCAATGTTGCCGGCAGTCGATGTACACAAGGTACATTGAAAAAATCCGGTTTGTACAAAATAGTTCGAGATAATGAAGTAATAAGTAGATGTGAGTATTGTACTTCAATTTTCTATTTTAAGTGGTAAAATAATAAATATTTAATTGTTATTTAATTATATGTTTAATTGAATAATTATTTAGCTTCGAATTTATTATTCAAGTAAACTGAATTAAATAAACGAAACTTATAATTTTAAATATTTAAAATTAAAATATTTTATATTTACAGGTAAAATAGTTTCAATGAGACATTTGAAATCAGAGGTGGATTCTATAAAAAAGGACATGGAATGTGGTCTCCGTTTTGATGATAATACAATTGCCTTTAAACCCGGTGATTTAATAGTTTCTTACAAAATACGTCGAGAAAAACAATTTCCTGATTGGGATCCAGGATTTTAAATGTCATGGAGTACATATAGAAACATATTTATATATAAATATATTTTACGAATTAATTAAAAAAATTTTAATTAATATAGTTAGGAAATTAAATGTGCGAAATAAAAACAAATTTTTATTGCGTTAAGTACAAATTATTTTTTTTTATTATTGCAGGACTTTGAACTTCTCATTAAAAAAAAGCCTATGACTTTTTTTGGTCACTAGAAAAATTGTCTCGTAATGAAAAAAAAGAAAGAATTTTTCTTAAATTCTCAATGCATATAGAACCGACCTTCGAAATAATTCACGATAGTTTCAGCAAAATCGTAAAAAATATATTCCAAGACGAAAAAGGATGCAAAATGCAAAAACGGACGTAAATGCGTGAATCTTCGTTTTATTTTGTTTCTCTCGAAGCAGATAAAAAAAAAAAGAATTAAAATGGAATCCAATGAATTTGAATTACCGAATGAGATCTGGTGTTAAGACGCGTATGTTTCACGAAATCGACGTTGAAGATGTTGATAGGCTGTGAGAACGCCAGTAATTTTCTTTTTTTGAAGTCTACAGGGCGCCGGCTCTTGAATGGGTTTTGGAATTTTCACGTCGAATGGCTCAATTTCAACGTCATTGTCCGGATGTACGAAGAAAGCCACCGAATGACGTCCACGACCAAAGTGCTCAGGAACGATGACACGATGTTTAAGTGCCTTAATCTGTCCATTGGTCCAGCTGTCGAGAATTTCTCCCGTATTCAGAAGAATTGCTCCTGGCAAATGTCCCACGCGAGACCAACGCTCTCCACTAGGACTTTGAATTTCCAGACCGCCTTCGCAATCCTGAAAATGCATTATTTTTTCTATCATTTCAAGTGAGTTAATTTTTTTTCCTAAATTTTAATAAGAATTATTTTTATTTCCTCTATTATTAAAAAATGGAAAAAAAGAACAGAAATGTTAAAAATTTGCATAGTCATTTAAGAAACAAGTTCCTTAAAATAATAAAAGTGCATTTTTCCTTGATACTCAAGATAAATAAGAAGATAATTTGTTATTTATTTTCACCTCGAGATTAGAATCATTTAAAAATGTTCTCAAGGACTAAGTAACAAATCTTAAAACGTGTTTTACATTCTACAATCTTTTTCAATATTTAATTTTACTACGTGTTTCCAGGTAATATGATGCGTGGAAGGAGCCACCTACGCGAACGTCGTTTTCTCATTTGGAAAAAGAAATGACTTGAATCATAAATCTTGGTCGACGTGTACAGTAACCAGTTGCTTTGAACATATACCTGGGTGAGTAAAGTGAAAGTCCCATAATCACAATGAGACCCACATCTTGTGATATCAGGATCCGGTGCTCCTATCGGCGGATAATACAGCATCCGAAGGGAGGTACAATTTCCAGAACCCATCAAATGCGAATGTTTCGATAGAAGGAAGTCGGGAGGTTGTTCCATTCCAATTGCCAGTGCCTGTAGATCGAGTATTTCTCTTAAATTTCCTTTTCTAAGTCATATTTTCGAAATTCGTCTCGACTTAATGACTTCAAAAAACTTTTGATATTACTTTAGAAAAATCTTTGGAAACTATTTTGAATATTTTTCCTATATTACAACAGCAAAAATATCCAAAAAAAGCGATTCACGAAATTTTTCTTTTGAAGCAATGTCAAATTCTTTTGAAAAATGGAAAAAACGTACGGTTAGTAGCATTGTTGCGAGTTGTTTAAAGTCTCCTGATAATTCCTGAACTGCTGTATTGAATCCAGGAACATCCTCCTCTGGCAGTGGACCTCCTTCACCACAAACATTAAATGAATGACGTACTTCCATTTCATTCGATGGTGAAAATCTGGTAATGAAGAATTCATTAGAAACTGAACTTTTCTTTGAATCAATCGAAAATAATGTTTTCAACTTACTTCTCTTCACCGGGTTTCACGTAACCGTGAGACGTACACGGGTGAAATTCATATTTTCCCCGATCTTCCTCGGAAAGTTCGCAGAATTTATCAAAAGCTCGATAGACAGCTTTCAACTGAAAAAAAACGAAACAATTAGAATGACGTGTTTTTTTTCGAATAAAAATAAAATAAAATTTTTACTCTTCACTTCTGAAGGTAAAGAAAATAAGGAAGAATCTTTCTTTGTCGACAAGGCTTTCTCTCTACAAGAATGATTCATTGATCATTTCTTGATTAATCTTTGTCGATAAAACAAAGAGTTTGTGACGTTTGAAATTATCTACAGACTACTTGTGAATTTTACAATCTTTTCGTAACAATTTTCTTCCATTTTGAGAATCGTTTCTTATTGTCTCTTGATTGAAGAAATTTCTTCTTTTCTTATTTGAACAAAAAATTTACTATTTAAAAAAAAAACCCTTCCTTCTTTTTCGGGTTGTATTATTAAATATATTCTTCTGTAAAATTGTAAAATGCACTCTTGGACGAATCGTTTGTTTTATCGTTGTTTGAGAGCAAACCAGTATCAATCATCGTATACATCATAAATAACTATGTATTAATTTGCAAGTTCACTCGACTTTATAGGCCAACATAGGAATTTCTTCCGCAGTCGATAAGTGATTCACTTGTGCATTTATAAACAATCGATTTTCACTTCAGTAGTTTGCGAAATATATTTTCTCTATTTTAAATATTCTATGGTTTTTCTTTTCTTCTTACCAACAATTTTATTTTATTTCTCTTTACATGTTTTCCATCCTGTCTGCTCGTATGTGGGAAAAAAATATTTTTCAAAAATCATTTCCCCAAAAAAAGAAAATAATTTTCAAAGGTATTTTTGAAAATAAAAATGAGAATGTAATATAACAATTGAAAAAAGAGTTTAAAAAAATACTCTTTTTAAATACATTTTTTTTTTAATACTTTAAAAATACTTTTGGAAATTAATTACATTTTGGAGAATATTAATAAATATTTTGAACGAAAAGCAAAATAGGGGAATATTAAATATATTTTTCGAGAATTTCATGCATGAGTTGAAATAAAAACAATAGACGTGTATTTTAATTATCTTTGGAAAAGTGTCTGACGAGACCGCTAGTGTCATTACGGTACCTCATGTTGTGATAACGATTATAAATTGTATATGCAAGGTTATCGTTCAACCTAGAGTTGTTATCGTTAAGTCCTTGAAATTCTCGAAGATCCGCCACAGTCTTGACAAAATGCTGTATTGCCTTATCAGTCACTTAAATTATACATGTTTATGTAATAAAATTAAAAATATTGTCAACTATTTGACAAATTTAAAAAAGAAATATATATATAGTACATATAATTATTATGTACATTATGTACATTGGTAAATTGATTGTAAAACTCTTTTCCAGTGAAAATTCATTTTTTTTTTTCAAAAATACAGAACTATTTTTCCTTTTTTTGCAGAATTTTTGGAAATTGGAAGCAGAATTTGATGGAATATTTGAAAATGAATAAAATTGAGAAATAATGAGGCTGAAATATAAACGAAAGGATCGCAACGAAGATATACAATGCAACTTTTAAGTATTCAAGTGGTTACCTTGCAGTCTGGAATTCCATGGTTCACAAGAAGGGCCAGTCCCTTTTCAGAAAGTGCCTGTACCAGCTTTGAGCCAACCTGCTTCACCACTGCTTTCTGAGGACACCTTTCTGTTCCTGAAAGAGAGGAAAAAAGAGAAAGAGGTAAGTTACTTGCATTTCTTTATAAATCGTCTCTCGTTAGGAAGAATTTTTCAAAAAATGAATATGTTTCTAAAAAAATATTGTTCTTGAAATTGACTGATAGAGGAATTAAAATTGAAGTTTATAAATTCTTTAGCTATCACAGAAATATTATTTATTATCTGTCACAGTGACGAATTTATTGATAGTCTTTAAAAAAAATAGGTAAGTCATGATAATTTACATTGTCATTTCATGACAATGATCCGATATGAATAGGAAGAATCCACGCTCAAATAAAAATTTATCTCCCTGATTTCTTATCAATTTGAAAAAATCGTCATTGTCAAATTTTTCTTCAACTAACAGAATATTCGACATGAAAAAATTTTTATTCTCATATTTTGTCAAGTCACTTCAGAATTATAAAACATCTGATTAAAATTTCAATCTCAACTGATCTGAAATATTAAATTTTTGACGATTTTTAACATTTTACAGATTCTAAAATGTTTTCTAGCAAATTCTCAATCTGATGCGATTCATTTTCCTACAATTTTAAATTGACGGAAATTGAAAAATTAATGACATATTTTTTTTTAAATAGTTTTATTTTAAATACTTTCTTTTTGGAAAATAATTTTCTTTTGAAAAATAAATCTACAAAATTATTTCATTTAGAAAATAAATTTTTTTGGAAACTGCTTTAGATTATAAAAGAAAAAAAATGATAAGTAGTAAAAGTTGTTCGAAAAATGAGACGTCAATTGAAAATTGATCCTTAAAGATTTTAACTAAATTGAGAGGAGTATATATGTATATTTATAGTTATACTGGCACAGATAGGCTCATGCTAGACACCGAGTAGACAGATATGCGTAGGACGAGATTCGTTCTTGAATAGAAACATTTACTATACGTATATGAACGCGATTCGATAATAATAGACTGCTAGAATACTCCTATATTAAATCATAACGAGTAATATGATTATTTTAAATTTCAACTTCTTTTAATTTTATCATCATCAATTTAATATATATGAAAATAAAATAGAAGGTAAAAAATTATTTTTTTACCATCGAATCGAAGATTATGAAATTTTTTCGAAAATAATTTTTGAAGGTAGAAGAAGAGACAATATTAAGTCGGTTTATTTATTTTTTGCTTTAATTTGCGGAAGTATTTACTTATGTCATTTTAACACGTTTGTGAATTTTTCCTTTTGCTTCTTTCTTTGTTTGCTATTTTTATTGTATCGTGTTCTCTTTTCTCTTCCGTGCAACCTCATTGTGAAATCAGTCATCTTTGTATTTGGCCTCGAGGCGAGTGGCCAAATGAAATCTTTAATTCAATAGATTAAAGGCCGTTTGATTTTTTTAAAATTAATTCTACAAATTAAAACTCGACTCATTTTTCTTCTTCTTGTCATTTTTCACACATTTGGCCACCCAAAATAAACTCGATCTCTATCGTAAAAATGTTTCTATTTCCATTAAATTTTGAAAAATGATTTTAATTTTAATTTCCAATGAAATTTTTTATATTTTACATTCGATTGGAAAATTTTTCTAATTTAAAAAAATTGTTTTCTTTTTTGCAATAAAAATCAAAACAAACAATTTTCTTGTTTTGTCAATAATATTTGCCATCACGTGAAGGGATTATGAAATTTTTGTTTTGAATTATTCGGATTCGTTAATGAGGGGAAAAAATTTATATTTACAAATAGAATCAGTTACTTCGAAGAAATTTTGAAATCTTTGTCCGCATTAGTTCCTGGATATAGGATTATTATAAATATTGATGAATTGGAATTAAAAGCGTTTTTGATTAAAAAATTGTCAAATAATTTACATATAGAGAATTTTTTTTCTAATATAATATTTAATTAAAAGAGCCTTCAACTTCTTTCGATGGTGAAATTTTTGACGTCATTTAAAAGAACGCGAAGTATTCTTGACTATTATTCTTGCGCGATAATAGAAGTCACTTCTTTCTATGACAGAAGTGTCACTGACAAAAGAATTTTTGTTGATAAATTCTCTTTTTTTCATACACATTCTTCGATTACATTTGGCTTGATTCTCATTTATCGAATTGATTTGTGAAAATTTTTTTCACTTTAGAACGGAAATCAATTAAGTAATTAATTACAAAAAGTATAATTTGTTCTCAATTTTGTATTTTACGATATTTTTTATTTAAATTCGTTTCTTATTGAAATTTCCCTGAAAATTTTCAAAACTACAGAAGATAATTGAAATGACTCGAATTCTTCCAAGTGCTTTGAACCCAAAATCAAAATACAATTAAGATGTTCATTACAAAATTCGAAAGAAACATAAACTTTATTTGATTGCTTACTCAAAACAATATTGAGACAAGATCAATAAATAAATCTGAGATATCGTTTCCATGTCGAGTTAATAAATTAAAAATTGAAAGTAAATTTTCGTTTAAAATATATCATTCTCGAAAGTTCAGAAATTTAGAAAAAATACTAATTTGGAGAAAATGTTGAATTTATTTTTCGATTTGTTTCAGTTTCATCACTTTTTTTTCCTGTTGGTAGTTGATTGTAATTCCTCTCTGCTGTCAATCAAAAACAGGAATTGGAAAAAAATTTTGATGTTTGTAATCCAATCCTCGAGTGTCGCAGTTTTATTTTGACCTACTCTCCCTCCACTTTCTTTAATTCGACTTCTTGCGCCTTGTCCCACTCTTCATTTGTGCTATTTTGCGAGTCTAGGATTACTCATCGGTCTGAATTGCAAATTACAACATTTATTTTCGGCGTGGCCCCTTCGAAACTGTCCAGTCTTTCTCTTTTGTGAATGAACTGATTGAATCGAATTCAAGTGTCCCATTAAAGCCACACTTTTTCAGGAAAGCATTTTCAAAAATAATCAATCTTCACTTCTTTATTTTTTCAACTAGAAATTACAATTTGACCTACAAATTTTCCTTTTTTGGGTGATAAAACACGTAATTATTTTAATTAGTTCCATAATAGATTGGCCTTGATTCTTGATACGAACTAATAAATAATAAATTCAATTTTGTCTATAATGGATATTATCTTGTGAATTTTTCTTTTAAAATAAAATAGAATCACGAGATCTTGATTCTCCAATAGACAAATAAGATGCGCAAACGTAGGATAATTTTTAATTGTTTTAATTCAACATTCCCTGACTTAAAATCAAGGTCGACTTTTAATTAAACAAAATATTTTCTATAGGGAAATTTTCAATAAGTTTTAAATCTTGTTTTTTCTTTCTTATTTTGTTTGATGTTATTCTTTGTGACTTGTTATAAATCTAATGACGCTATCGGTTTTCAAATGACAAAATCATTAATTCCTTGTCGTTTATCATCAATCAAAAAAAACTCCTACTCACGTGAATCATTTGATTGTCTAATTGTAATAATAAACCTTTTGTGAATTTAATTCACCTCACATTAACTTGACTTTTTTCCCGAAAATAATTTTTTATTCGATTAGAACAATTCATTCAGTGATTTCAATTTTTTTTCAACCAAAGAAAAATACAATATAATTTTTTTTTTATGAAAAATTAAAAAATCAGAATAGATTTTTTGGAATTCAAATTTCTTTTGAAAAATACTAGTCATAGTTTGCAAAAAAGATATTTTTTCTTGCGATCGCTTTCAAAGAAAATAAAACAAACATTTTTCGTATAATTAGAATATTTCGATCAACTTTTAAATTCTGCGAATTGTCATGCAATGTACGTCTGCGACTGACACGTGTTTTCACAATAGCGGAATTCCGTGACACACATAATTTTTCAACTCTCGGGTTCCAATCAGAAAAATGCTTTAACAATCACGCCTTTGAATTTACGATCAACGGAAGTACATATACATTCAAGATCAAAGATATATAACATAACATGTTGCATAAATTTCGTTGTTGTTATTTTTTTTATAATTATTCATAAAAATTATTTCTTGGAATAAAATTTAAAAAATGTAGTAACTGATGCAAAAGGTGAAATAATTTTTTTTATCTCGATTTTTAAATTGAAATCTAGAACGCAGTCTGATAAATAAAATTGTAATAAGATATCAAAAAAACGATCTCCAGAAAGGAGTTGATCGTAAAGCATATCGAATTGCCAAATGCGATTCTATAAACATGTATATATAGGAAAAATTAGATAACAAGTAGAAAATGAATGAATTGAATATAATCTTTTACGTATTAATCGCATGTTTTGTTTCCAGCAAAAGCGTTAAGATAAACATTTTTTTCGAATCTAATCTACTTCTCGCGAAGTAGATTGTAATTGAATTATATTTCAATTTGAAAAAAATTATAAATTTGCCAAATTTCCCTTTTTTTGGCAATTTACAATTTTTTCAGAAAATTGAGTATAATCTTTTTTTTTTAAATAAATTATGATTCGTACTTTGTCAACAGTGATTTAAAATTTTTTATTTTTCAGGAGAATATTCGCCAAAAAAAAAGTAAACAGAACGTGTTTTATCAAGAGAAACGTGATAATCGAGAAAATGTTTCAAATTAAAAACTTTTTTTTTCGAATATCTCACGAGTAAAATGAAAGTTTTGAAGAGAAATTTGAAAGAAAACACATATCACGAGTCAAAGTCCAGGTGTTTTGAAAAGAGAGTTCAAGGATAAATCGAAGGTCTCGAGATAGATGAATCTTTAATTTATAAATATGTCTTTTTTCATACATACACAAAAAAAAATTAAAATCAAGAGTCAAAATATCTCATTCAACACTTTTTAAATCAAAATAATTCAAGAAAAGAAGCAAAAAGAAAATTAAATTACACTCAAAAAAATTAAATCATTTACGTAAACAATTTATTCGCGTAAAAATTGAATTTATAAAATGAAGATAAGGAGAGACGTTTATAAACCCGTTTCATGTGTGTCAGGCGCGATAAGGCGTTTCCTGCTCGCGTTTTGAAAGTCGGTTAACCAAACTCAGAACTTAATTTTCAATAATAAAATAAATCCTATTTCGATATATGTATAGAAATGCAAAATAATACAATTCAGTGTCAATGATATACGAAATCTCTAAATTTGGATTAAATTCTGGAAAATACGGAAATGAAGTGACGAAATTTCGTGCAATGACCTTTTTAAAAAGAAACCTGAAACTCGAGTCTTTAAAAGCTGTTAAACCTCTTGGGGTGAAAAAAATATAATCTCAAATGAAAAATAAGAAATCACGCCTTTTTTTTTGCAAAGTACCGCGAAAGGAAAAAATTAAATTTGAATTTCAGGGATATTCTCGCGGCAAAATGAGACTTAATTGTATTTCACTTCTAATTATCAATGCGCACATTATCACGGAAAGTATCTGGAATTAATAGAAAAAAAAACTAGTTTCTCATAGAGATATATACACACACTAAAGCAATTATTGTAAGAGTCATTAACGATATTTTCCACACCAGGAATTTTTTTTCACGCGCAAAAAACCACAAAAAGACGATATTTCTATTTCGCAATATTTTGTAGAATTGTAAATAATTGTTTCCAACATTTTTCCGTCGTAAAAATCGAGATAAAAAAAAAAAATATAATCAACCATGTGAAATTAAATCGTAAATGATGCGGTTAATTCTTACGAAATTTTCATAATTACCTACTTTGAATATTTATATAGTAATTTTTTTGTTTTGTTTGCAAACTATCAGAAAATAAAAAATTAATATTTCAAGATATTTCCTTGTGGAAAAACATTTTTTTATGAAACTAAATTTTTTGATTGAATACAAATTCTTTTTGTTTAGACTCATGGAATCTTGGGGCTTGATTCTAATGTACTTCGAGTTGGCCAAAAAAAAACTGAAATGAGTAAGCAAACCTTTTTTCTATGTCTAGATACCCACACGAGAGATATGACACGTGCTGCCAGATCAGCAATGCGTTGGACTGTATACGATGACGAATGATCACGCAAAAATAAGCCTACATGCATTTGCATGTGCACTCGATAAATTGTACGCGTGTTGGCGCACTTCATCCACGAAAAATTCTGACTGAATGAGAGAAAAAAGAAAAAGAATGGGGACAAAAAAACGAGAAACATGAGCAAAAAGGAGGCATTTCCTGTCAGCCTACTCACACAGAGAGAAATTCCAGTTTGCAACTTAGTAAATCCACATTATTTATTATCATCACATATAACTAATCCCATAAAACTAACTGATTTTCTAATTATCTTGAAATTAACTCCCCAAACACTCAAGTGCATCAAATAAAATTGAAAATCCTCCTAAAAATAAAATACATAAAATAAAAAAAATATATAAAAATTTTTTGAAATATATTAATATATTATTAATATATTTACATAAATATTTTTTTTCTGTCGTTTTAAATTATTTTACTCCAATCAATAATTTCATGTGCCTGACAATATATACCAAATTTTAAAATATTTATTTTTCGAATTCAATTTGCTTTTAAGTATACAAAACTAGAAACTAATTAGAAAATTGAATATTCTCAATAAAACAGGGACTAATTCGATTTTTATGATTTTTAGGTGACTCAATGAAACTCCCGAGATGAAATTAATCACTGATTGACATTCGAAATGACAATGAAAAGTATTGTCAAAATCAAAGAAGAATGTCAGAATAAAAATGAGAATTTCCACCTCTGGTAAGTTTTCTATTTTTTTTACATTCAGAATGTAAATTCCTATTCGACAGAGATGTTTCCTTGTCTTTATGGAGTCAAAATACTCTCATGCGGAACTTATATATTTTTGTACACAGTGCGCAATATGGGGACAAGATAATTTTTATTTCTGAACATCAGGAGCGCAAGAGAAAAAACGGAAGCTCTGGAATAGAATATATTTTTTCATTTAAACTTTAAGCACGTATTATGCGAATCACAATCGTTTCAGTATATAAAATGTTCTCCTCAATGACGTCTTAACCTCGGATCAATGCCTTTCGACTAATTTTGACATGTCTGTTTATTAATGATAAAAAAAAAAAAAAAATTCGCTCAAAAATTTCAATTTTCTTCATTTTTAATTTGTCTTTAAAAAGTTTCTTTGAAACTTTTTGGAAAAGGACTTGGCTTTTCAACTCGATTTTCCAAAAATAGATGAATATTTCTCAAATAGAAATTAATTTTGTCGAAGGAAACTTAAATCTTGTTGGGAAGTTATCAATTCGTAAAATATCTCTCGAGGAACATTTGTAGTAATAATTTCTTGATTTTAAATTTTGTAGAAGGAAAAGAGCGAAGGTTGGAATAATTTTCAAACGTCCATGGCGTGAAGTTTCTAAATGAAATGAAATATCTAAAATAGGGGACAATAATTTAAACCCCTTTCTGATTAATTCTTCTTCTTTTTCCCCGTCTCTCACTCAGTAACAAATTAGATTGAATTGGCGTACTCAATTTCTCTTAAAGTCGCCTCTGGCATTCGGCCAGAATCTTCCGAATATACAAGTTTTTCGAGATAATACAAATCATCATTTTCACGAGTCAAGTGAAAAGAAATTCACTTTATTCACTAGTTTAAGACAAAGTGTTTCAAAACTAGTTTATTTCAATTTTTTTTTAAATTTCGCTAAGGGTAACTTATGCGGATAAAATTTAGAATTGAATAAAGAGAAGGAAATTTTATTTTCCAGATAGAAGATCTTTCTGACTGATTCTCCCTTTTCGAAATATTTTATCCAACTGTCCTTCTTTTTATGGGATAATTAAATATTTTTATAATAATAAATGCAAGAAAATCACGAGGTTTCCAGTATTAACCGGTTATTGCTAGAAAATAAAATGCTCCCAGTGATTAAAGAACCAGCCAGACTTCATTTTGCAGAGAGCGCCATCAGACTATTAGGGAGGCGTAGGTATTTCAATTCTGAATTTGTAATCGCTTTTAACCTTTTCAATGAAAATTTATATCGGGGATAAATTTTTTCCCCAACTCTCGAATAATTCACAATTTCTGAACGATTCAAACTAAAACTGATCTTTCGAAATTATGGAAAATATTTTTTGCCACTCAGCATAAAAAAGTAGAATTTAGAAATTTAATTTTCATTGTATTCCGATACGACTCAACAATTTTGAAGAATATATTTATACTCCTACATAATTTTTTTTACCAATTTCAATATTTTGAATAAAAAAATCATGTCATGATGACACTACATTGTTGTAATTACAATAGGAGACTGATTACACGACTACGAAAATGAGAAGTCGTTCATTATTATCAAGTCTTGATTACCTTATTGTTAGAAAATGAGTCTAGACGCCAAAGGGAAAACGTCATGAGGCGCCGATTTGAAAGCGTCATCAGTGAGGACAAAATTTTGCCAAAATTACGTACTAACAATTTCGTATTACCACCTGCTTTCCTGGCAGCCTCCTAAATTCAAGATATGCTTCATTGTCTAGTGAAAAATTCGTTTTCGAATTTTTTTTCAAAGAAAATTTCAATTTTTTCACCCAAGTTTCCCTTTCTTTTCTCTCTTGGAAAAATATTTCCCTTTTAAAAGAAGATCCGTTATGGAAATATACAGATTCATGATTTATAAATTATGTATTGTATAATATACATTATGAAAATTACATCCACTTTGGTGAATATTATTATGAAAATAATTTCTTTCCAAGAAATATTTTTCTTCATTATTTCCTGGCGGAAATTCTTTATGGAATTTCCATAAAGAATTTCCAGTGGAAATTTTCTTTATTGAAAATAATTTTCAATATTGTATTTCGTGGAAAAGAATTCTTTTTTTCTAAAAATTGAGAGAAAAATTGAAATTAAAGTAGAATTATTTATTGAAAAAAACATTTTCCAAATGATGAAGACAATCGTAACAGTAATATTATATTTTTTGCAGTGAGAAGGCAAGCGATCGAGTTGAAAAGGGTTGGAGAGAGAATATGTTTCGCAACGTCCTAGACCTGGGGCAACGGAGGATTGGTTGACGTACATTGTACAATAAGGGAGAAGTGAAAAGCGGTAAACTGAAACTGGAAGCTGCTGGGAGCCTCAGCAGGTGTCACTCGCACTTCTGATGAGACACCCTGTATGTACAGTATATGTATTCTATATTATAGATGGTTCATCGTTGGAGGGTAGGGAAGCAGGGTGGGGCCTTTTGTAAAAGAAGGGGCTCTGACCTCAACGGACGTCGGGCCCCGCGCCCAGGCGCCTGACCTCGTATCGTGCCACTCGTTGCCAAGCAACCGACGGTCGCGTCGGCGGCTGTCTCTTCTTCATCCTCAAAGCAAAAAGTAAACCTAAACCCCCCTAAAGCTAAACTAAATTCTCTACCAACAACCAATCTGAACCTTCCTCTCGCACTCGATTTTTCTTCATCTCACATTTATTTCTCACAACAAATCCAATCAGATCACTTTTAATTCTTCTTTTTCTCCTCTCTTCATCTTTAAACAATATTTTCATTCAAAAAATGAATCTACACTTTTCGCAGTGAAATTACAAAATAATTTTTTCAGAAAAAAGTACAATTTACAATTTTCCAGAAAAAGGATTTGTTCATTTTATTATTTCTCGCGATCAATATCTTTTATTTCGAAAATGAAAAATTACTTCGTTTTGGACATTTTCCTCGATAAATTATCTTTTATCATTGATCATGATAATGGATTTGTTTGATTTGCGTCTCACGTTTTCATGTACTAATTATTTTAATAACTTTAGATTTTTCTTTATAAATTAACATAGTTTTTTTTTCTACTTATAATTCATTCATGACCCATATGTTGGTTCGGTAATGAGCAATTACATAAATTATCTTTTTTATTTCTATATATATATGTATATATATCATATATTTAAATATGTGCTTACGTATTAATATGAATTGTGAAATCCAGAAAGAATTATACAAGATAGCGACAATTGTCACTATTAATAATTTCCTTTTTCACAAAAGAAAAAATTTTATTGTCCGAAAATTTTTTTCTGCTAATTTCATAATCAAAAATTGTTATTTAATTTCGATGCGGTAATTCAGTAATATAATTATTCTTCAGTTAGTCGATATTATTTAATTTATAATAAATTTTCAATTTAGTATTTTAGATGAAGCTAAATCTATAAAAAAAAAAATTCAATCACAACAAAAAATCGTAATTAGCATTAACGTGAAAACAATTTAGTATTAAAATAATAATAGTTGGTCAGCTGTTATAAATTATGTAACGATTACGTTACTTAAACTATCTTCACGTCATGATTCAAAACAATGTCAAGAAAAAATCTAATACATATAGAGAAATATACGCGGGAAACTTTTCATTCAGATCTTCTTTTCACATGCAAATCAACAACGGCATTTAATTTCTTAAATTCTTTCCTGGTTTTCCCTCAATAATTATTTTTCGAAATATTTATAAATACATTTTTTAATCTTCACTTTTTTCTTGAATCGTTTTTTTCAATTTTTGTTTACCTTGTTTTATAAATAATAACAAATAATTTTTTTTTTTTTTATTATTTCGCGGAATTTGAAAACGTTTGAAAAGAGAAATTTTCATACACGAGGACATTATTTAAGAATGACTTTTCGCCTCTTAATATTATCAATAACGAATAAATCTTCAGTAAAGTTTCCCTACAATAATAAGCCACCAGTTGCCTTGAAATGATTGGCTGCTCGTCATTTCGAAAGGCCTCGGTTACGATTTTTGCATTGTCAATTTCGTCACAGTCCAACCTATAAGTTGCAAGCTACGACCTACGTTTCTTAAGAAATAAGAAAGAATCCTTGTATAATAAAACCGGAAAAGAAAATTCTACCTTCCCTGTCAGTAGCGTAACATAAAATTTCAAATTAGGAAAAATAATCAAATTTTTAAAAATATTTCATTACTATCAATTTTTAATATAAACAAATAACGCACTGAAACTTGAGTTATTGAGACACAATTCAGGCTCAGGTGTAATTTTTTTTTTCAAGAAAATATTTAAAATTTACGAGAATACGAGACAGAATTTGAAAAAAATTGATTTATTTAAATGTATGCGTCAGAAAATGAAAATAAACGAGACAATGAAAATTATAAATAGCTGTGAGTTTGAAAATAAATCATTGCACAAGTTGTTATGTAATTTATAACAGTTGCACCAAACGCGGTAGTTTCATCTCTCCATTAAAAAAAGATGAAAATAAAAAAAACAATTATCGAACACTTTAAAAAAAAACAATATTAACATTTTTGAAAAATCTCCCAGCATCGAATAATGCAATAAACTATTATTTTATCATCATATAAAACATCAATATTATGAATCGATTTTCCTCTCGTGTATAGGTTCACAGATTTTCTAAAGCAAAAACTCACTTCTAGTTTCTAGAATATTCATTTAATTGGCTATAAAGAAAAAAACATCCATAAAGTGATTCGCTTGCCAAGGTACTGAATACTATTCCACGCTCGATATAATAGTGAAACAACCATGATTTTATTAACATTTTTCAATTTTTCAAACATAAAAAAACATTTTCATTTTATTTTTTTGCGTGATAATAATTTGTTTTCTAATTTCAAACTATAATATTGTCTTTAAGAAATTTAAATATTAATTTATAAGAATATTAATATATTTAATAGTAAAAAAATACTGGCATAATGAATAAATTAATAAATCAACATAATTAATTATTAATAAATTAAAAGTAATATCAACAATTGAAAGAATTGACGAATTATTCAATTTACAAGTGAAATGAATATTTAATGTATTCCTCAAATTAGTCATTGACTAAAATTTACGATTAGTTTTAATTAGTTTGAATCTAATTAACTTTCATTGAAATTTCTATTGAAGGAATAGAATTTATTTTTGCAGAATCCTTCGAATTTCTTGATGATGAAATGACTAAAATTACTTTTTCAAATTCTATTCATTCATTAGAAATAATTAGAAATATTGTATGGAAAACTAATGAGTTTTTAAGCGAAAATTAATATTTTGTCTGTATTTTTCAGAAAGAATAACAATGAGAAACCTGACCAGAGGGATCAAGATGAGGAATAACTCGCCCTTATTAAACTCTATTGGCATTGCTTGGACACCTACTTACCCACGTGTGCGAGGTCGATGATCGGTATCTCGCATTGGCTGACAAGAGTCTCACACATCTTCGTTGGAGGAATTGGTGCGGTAGTACAACAACTCATTTTTCCAAATATTCCAAAAAAGTTATAATCCTCGAAAAATTCTCAATATCAAAAAGAATTTTAAAATTTCTTAGCCTATTCGATTCAAATTGCAGATCGTCAGTTTTATTTCGTTCAATTCCAATGTTCTTCAGTTCAGCTTCAACACTTTTGGAGTAAAGCTTCAATTTATCCAAACTAGATTAGAATTTTTTCCAGTTCTTCAATCGACTAAATATTTTTCCGTTTAGCTTCAGTTCGTTTCCTTATTTCTCAGTCTCTTCTCTCTCCTGTTATAATTCTCGACTCGTTTCTTGTTTGTTTGTGTTTTTTTTTTCTTTCTTGAAAAAAAATCGAGACACCAGTTCCCCACAAAAATAATTTATATATCTATGTAAAAAAAAAATAAGCGCACTTTGCACTAGAATATCCAGTAAAATATCATACTATCACTGGGAAAGATTTAAACGTCGTGAGGGAAATTAAAAAAAAAACACAGTATACCAAGGAATTTATGCGAAATCTCGGAGAGTGGACTAGAAAAATTGGACACAGTAATTGTGAATTGAAATTTAATTTTGCACCCCTAACGATAACCGTAAGAGACTAATTTATTATGGGATTGATGATGAATCAAGTAATCGTGTACGTGGCTATGAACTGGTGGGCACATACTATGCTTCTCGACTCGGCGACGAACGACCAAGAACTGAACTGCCAACTGCCAAACCGGAGCCGGATCGTTTGTGTTGTGTGCATATGTGACTCCAGTTCTCTCAACTCGGATTTCAAATCGAATAGAGCGCCAAGCTCATTTCGACGAATCATTATGTCGCCAGTTGACGAATGACAAAACCGAGCTGAACCGAAACCAGCCGACAAACTATTGAGAAAGTTTGAATCGAGACACACTATTTATCATTCGAGAAAAAATAATATAACAGATACACAAAAATCCAAGAAAATCCCCATAGAAGAAAATATGGATGGATTTTGGAAAATCATTTTCCCATAAAGCAGATATTTGAACGGAAATATTTAAAAAATTTTACCCAAAACATTGTTTCGATGAAAAAGAAACTGTTTAAGGGCTGAAAGAAAAGTTTTCTTAGAATTTAAAAATATATTGTAGAAATCCAAAGGATTTTTTTTCGAAAACGAAAATTTTCTCTCCAAATTGAAAAAATCTTCAAAATATTTTCCAGAAAGTAAATTATCACCCGCAGAAGAAATTTTTAATAGAAAACTATTTTCCAAAAGAAAGAATCAAATTTATTCTATAGAAAAATAAAAATATTTCCCAGAGGAAGTTTTTTGTCGAATTTCGTCTGCTTTGAATTTTTTGGAGCCATTTATTTTAAACTGAGTTTCTAAAATATTTCTTGAGTTTAATAAGTTTGACATTGGAAGAATAAAAGAGAGGTTCCGTGTAAATTATAAGAGATGGCTTTTTGTCCTTGTGCGGGTTTACACTCTCGCGCACGGGTGAAACTCATAAATTTCAAGATCGACTGCTGGAAACTGGAAAGTTCTTTATGCGTTCAACTCACGAAAATTGCTCTAAATTACAGTCTCTTTGAATATTAAAAATCGCGAAATTCAAATGACTCTTGAAATATATATTCTAAAATAATAATAAGCGAGTAATCAGCTGCGAACAATGAAAGTTTAAAAAGACTTTTCTGAGAAAAAAATTAATTTGTTAAGATGCGAAAATAAATAAAAAAAATTTTCAATATTTCCAAGTAAAAATAAGAAAAAATTGATAAAAAGACAGTAATAAAAATATCAAAGTATTCAAAATAAAAATATTAAAAACTTGATATTGAGGAATATATAAAATTGAATTCTACTGTAAAAACTATTTTTGTCGCATTAATCGGCCTGTTCTAAATATTTAATTTTTTTTGTTTTCGTGTCAACGACTGGAACGCGAGAAATGCAAAGCGCAACGCGGTCGTTCTATTACAAGCCGGGTCAGACTCGATTCGTCCAAGATTTTCGACTAAAAGCTCCGAGTATATCATTTACTTAGCTCGTGAATTCATCTTCAAAGAATTGACAGTATTTTTAAATTTCAATTTGTTATTTAAATGAAAGAACTACATATCAATAATATTTTTTACGAGAGAAAAATCGGGAAAACTGTTTCTTGGAATTTAAGTAAATAACTCTCCTTTATTCTTCTTTTTTTTAACAAACAATAAAGATAAGATTCCTTGTATCATTATTATTCAGAGAAAATTTTTCTCAACTGAATAAATAAATGACAGTTTCAGAAGCACTTGTGTCAAAACAATAATAATTGTAAAAAAATTTTTATCCAGAGTTGTAACAATTAACAAATGACTAACAGAATTTTTAAATGGATAATGTCTGTCTTAACCGAAAGATTACTTTGCAAATTGCATCTTTTAATTATTTTCAATTATGTCATTTTCCTCTTGTAACTCTCACTGATATTTCAAAATATCTTATCACCGTTAATTAAATTAGCAATTTATTTAACATTTACATATTACATTTTAGAAAACAATTTTCTTGAAAATTAATTTTATATCTTTTCTTTTGGAAAATAATTTTATTTTGAAAATATCTCTCTTTTGGAAAATGAAATTAAAAGAAAAAAAATTTACCTTATTTTTGGAAAATTAAATTCTACAGACGTCAAAGACGACATGACGTCACTGAACGTTGATTTGAAAACGTCATTTGTATCTCAACGAAATTTCATCAAATTACGTGAACGCAATTTCGTCTTACCACCTGTTTTTCTGGCATAGAGTTAGTTACAAAAGTAGGTCGTTTAGATAAAATAGAAAATTTTGGAAATAGTTTTCTTTTTCATTAAGAAAAACTTTCTTTTAAAAAAGTATTTCATTTTGGAAAATCTTTCCTTTTGGAAAAATTACATTTAGAAGAAAATTTAGACTACATATATGGAAAATATTTTTAAAAAATTTTCCTATTTATATGCAACCTGATATACACGGCTGTATAATATGAAAACGAGGAAAGATTGTTTTTTCAATTTTGTTTCTAATTTTTTGACCACTCAGTCAAAAGTTGGAAAAAAAAATATTTTGAACGTGGACTATTTTATCTGAAGTCTGATATGCATGATCTTTTCATACCCTATCTTATCTTGAAGAGATTAGAAAAAAGAAGAACCTTCCTCAAGAACGATGACGACTTACATTCTCATCTTGAAAAAATATTTGTTTTGATTGTCCCTATTTTTTTCTACTTTCCTTTCTCGATTTATCAAATGCTTATTCACGATCATTGATCAATTTTTACCAATAAAAGCATTTTTTTTTTATCTCGAGTCAACTTTCGACATAATCATTGAACATTTTGATGATTTTTGAGAAATCTCATGCTGTTCATGAACACTGGGTTTAATTTGTGCAATTTCTCGATTTTTGCTATATTCAGTTATTGATGATTCATCACTGAAACTTGAACACGAACTTCTTCTCGTTCTTTTTCTCTTGTTGAACGAATCATTACGCCAATAAAATGACGATCTTCTGAATGTTTGGAGAGTTTTTGAATTTCTTTTGCCAGTCAGATAGGGCATTTCCTTTCCTACCGAAAGCGATGACGAACTGAAAATAAATTTTTTAAAATTGAAAACATATTCCCATAAAATTATTGTTGATGAAAAAATAATTGTGAAAGAAAAAATTTTTGTTAATTATAGAAATTTTTTTACAGTACTTGTACCTGGAACTACAACTACAATTTTGCTGTATCAATGGACATCTTGGAGAATCATCCTCGGAGGAGAGGCAAGAGCAATCGGAAGGGCAATCCTGAGGTAGAGGTTTCCGTGTAATCTACAAAAAATTAATAGGGTAAGTAAAAAATATTTAATTAATTTAATTTTTAGTTTCATTTTATAAAAAAAAACTTACTTGAGGCAATATTAGAGTAAAAAAAATTATACAGTACTTTGATTATAAAATAAAGCAAGACGACGTAGATGATGATAGCCAGTGCTGTCATGACGTAACCAAAAACGACAATTCTAATGAGAATGTAGCTCAAGATTTTGGAACAACCATGAGAGTTAATTGTTTTCACATCTGCCTCTGTCATCTGTATATTATGAACACAAGGCAGCAAGGAATGAATATTGCAGCAGCTGAAAGGCACTCCACGATCATCTTTATCGGAATTTATTGCCCGTAGATTCTTCTTCTTACGCGTTACACGTTCTGATTTCTGATAAATTAAAAAAAAAAAATTTCAAGACAGAAAGTGTAATTTTCTAACTCCTAAAAATTTAATTAACGTGATTTAAAATTTTTTAATGTTTCTTTACCTTCCAATCGAAGAGAAGCCAGTCTGTATAAGTTGTGTGTCCACAACATTGTAGTTCAAATTGAATTTCATCTAAATTGTACTTGTAGTAATTGTCGGTGAGATAATTGTGCATTGAAGAATTAAAGATGCCTTTTATTGTGCTTTGTTTGACGCTTACATGATAGCCAATCGAGGCTAAGGTCACAATGTTCAGTAAAGCACATATAACTATTATTAATACTACAAACTTCAAGAGAATTTTCACTTTCGAATAACGTGGTTGTTCCTGGCGCCTGAAACAGAAGAATTCCCATTGTTTCATTAAAAAAGAAAAAGTCTCGGTAATTTTCTATTTCTAAATATACATTGTTCCTTCCTTCACTTTCGATTCGACTTTGTCTTATTTGAAAAATAAAATGTAACCAAAGGAAATTTCTAATTTACTTCTAAATCATATATTTCGAAATTATTCCTTTTTTAAAAATAAATTATCCCTGTTAATGAAATAAAATTAAAAAAATAATTATAGATATACTTGCGAATCGAGGAAATTGCTGCGAGAGCACAAGGAATTCCTAGGGCAACATCGATAAAGCTGAAGATGACAGATTTAATTGCTCCGGAAAATTGAAGAACTGGAAGTTCAATTATCATCTCCAAGGCCAATAGGAAAAATCGTTTAATCTCTAAAAGTACAAGACTGACAGCAATTCTTTGACCAATTTTCGATTCCCAATCACAATTGCAAATATTACAGGGAATCTGGGGAATTATTTGATTATTTCTTGGAGAATTCTCTGTACAAGAACACGATTCGTTGTTCGCCATTCAGCCACCTGCAATGAAAAAAATTTATCGGTTAGTATAAAAAATGATTAATTAACTTGTTTAAGGGGAAAAAAATTTAATTAAATTTTTTAACTTCTTTACAGCATCAAACATTTTTTGTTTATTTTTTTTTAAACAAAACATTTATTTTAACGGTACAAAATTGTACAAGAAATTCGAATTTCACTATAATGATAATGACTTCCGGTTTTATAAATATGTAGAATAACTTTTCAAACTAATCTCAGTTATTTTTCAATTAAGGAAAATATTTTTATCATTTAAAATGAGTCACACTTTAGTAATTAATAATAGTTATGAAAATAATGATAATAATAATAATAATAATAATAATAATAATAAAACTGATTTTTTTTTAAATTGCAACGCAAAAAGATAGGCTTCAAATTTTTCCCCTTAGAATAGAGATTTAATTTTTTAATTGAAAATATTTTTTTTTATTATTAAGTAAAATATTAAAGTCGATAAATTAAATGATATGAATATACGTGACCCCATATCCTGTAGAAATATCAGATCTCAGATGTCATCCTTGTAGAATGAGATAATTGCTGCAAAAAATAAAAAAGACAAACGGGTATAATGACCGTGCAATTAGCCTTTACGAATGACCTTAATTCCACTGGCATGCAAACGAGTCTCCTCAAGCACATATTACACGAATATGACGAATTTCTGTTTGTGTTAAGTGTCTAAAATACATGTGCGAATTGTGTATTTAAAAAATACACACAACGAATCTTTATTTTCTCACGACTTCACAATTCCGGTTTAGAAACATTTTTTTTTCTTTTAGCGGAAGCACCAAATGGTCCCGATTTTATTTTTACTTTCATTTCGTATTTTTTTCGCATTCAAAATTGTTAAAACAAATAATTATTATTATTGTTTTTAATACCTGAATTTATAAAAATTCAGAACTATAAAATGTATCAAGTACTTTTGAATAATTGTGAGAAAATATACTATAGTTTAAATAGTTAATGAATTGAAAAAAATTAATTGTCATCGTATTAATTAATATATTTTAATTCAGATCAATTAGAAATAAAACAATTTCTACTTCAAAACAAATGTTTCAGAATTTGAAAAATAATTCAATTTTTTTAAAGAATAACTTACCGGAATCCATATTAATTAGAATCAGTTTCCAATCTTAAATAGAATTCACGAAAAATTAATAAAACATTTTTATAACTAATTAACTTAAAATATTTGTTATCCTTGAATGTGACAAATGTGTCAAATTTTAAACTCTGAAATTGCACAGAATCATTTCTTATATCGATTTTATTCAATTGACTTTCATAATTTTTTTTTAATCTTTAAAGCAAAAAATTCATGGAATACTACTATTTAATTGAAATTTATATTTTGACACACTTTTTACAATTAAGATATCTTAAAATTTATTTTTCATAAAAATAGAAAGATTTAATTTCGACTAATTACAAGACTTAATTCTAAAAAGGCTAATTTACAAAATTTCTAATAATTTCAATCACTTTATTACTAATAATTCGTTTCGTTTATTATTTCTAAAATTTCTAAAATTGGATTTATTTTCCATATTTTAAAAATAATTTTACCTATTTTCTTATTATTATTATTTTTTTTTTATAAAACAATGGAAATTGATTTCTTTCTAGTACATACATATCAATAAACAAAAGCAAAAGGGCGAAAATAAAATAATAAATATGTAAAATTGAAAAATATTACAATGCGATGATTCTTTTTAGATTGATGATAATTCAATAAATTAAATTCTTCACAAAATGAAAATTATTTTACAACAAATAATTTATGATAATCGAATTGTTTTAAAATTCTCGTCCCCCCTTCTTTCTTTTTTTACTTAAGAGTAAAATTTTTCTAATTACTTTAGTGAATATTTGGAACAATATTTTGGTTTTTGATCACGATTCGTTTCTTAAAACTCCGTGCTATTAAAAAAGATTTCTTTGAAAAAAAAAATATTATTTTTTTTCAAGAAATAAAAAAACACAAATTTAAAAAATCAAAAATAAAAGACTTTTTTCGACTGTAAACTTCATTTTTCTTGAAATCTTAGCTAAAGAAACATTTTTAATTTAAGAAAAAAGCTATTCTTCTCAATTGAAAATTTTTTCTTTGAATATTTAATCAAAGAAAAATTTTCTTATTTAAAAATAAAACGTGAAATTCATTCAATGTGTAATTTGACAAACGCCTTTCTTCCATATGTTGTATAGAGCAAAAGGGGATAATATTCTGTGAGATAAATTGCAAGTCTCAGGAAATAATTAAAAATGGCTCGAAAAATAGTTGACCACCAATATTGCGTTGGCATTAAAAATTTGTGAACATTCAACTGTAGATTCAACAATAATTTGCTCTTAAATGGCAGTGATGATGTTTCTGAAAAAATAGATTTTCAATTAAAATTTTAAATATTACATTATCATTTATAAAAAGAAAAAAAATTGTAAAATAAAATATGAGACAAAAGTGAAGTGTAATTTAAAATGATACCATTGACAATAGAATGATTATTATTGATTGTTGCAGATGTTGCGAGATCCAAAGTAAATGCAGTGAAAGCTTTTGGATCTAAAAAGGGAATAAGCGGCCACATTGCTTCAATGAGAATTCGACCCATTTCGTCAAATTTTTCATTTCCCTTCTCAAAGAGTGGAATAAAAACTTCGTTGAGAAGAAGTCGGCATAGAATTCGACATTCCTCGACAGTTCCATTGCAAAGATTATATCTGTAAGGTGAGAGAAAAACTGGTTATAATTAGAAAATATTATATTAAGAGAAAAGAAAAAATGGAAAGGACAGTAGAGAAAAAAAATTAAATCCATACTTTTCTTCCATCCCTAACATATATCCGATAACTCTCCAAAAATGCACAATCCCCTCGAGTTCTTCTTCCGTTGCCTTCACACCCAATTGTTCGGCAGACATTAAAGTGAAGCCGATAAATCCAAATTGAGTTATTGCCATGTCCGCTTGTGTTATTCTCCGGAGACCACTCAAAGAACATTTTCGCGATGCTGAACAATGTTTTCTCCTCACAGTTCTCAGTGAATTGAAGAACCTATCGAATTTTTTTTAATTTCATTTTTACAAAATAATTATATAATAATTAATCATTATCCTTACTAAATAATACAATAATTATCCTTATTCAGTTAAAATTTTCAAGAAAAAGTGCTAAAAATAAATTGAATTAAATTTTTATTTCTTCTATAGACGTAGAGATTTAATGAACTGCAATTTTTATTTTATTTATATTTATCTTAAATTATTTTCGTCTTCAGACTATTTTCCGCCTTTAGATTTGATTTTATTTTGAACTGTAATTTATGTAAATTTTTATTGCTCTAAGAATAGTCATTAAAATTCGTGAATTTCAATCGAATCAGAAAATTCCTCAACGGTCGTTGATTATTCCTGGTATCAAGATACAGAAGTTCACGTGAATTAATAAAAAGAAAAAATCAATTTCATGATTCAAGTGAAATGTCTTTTACTAAATTTTTTAATATTTCAACTGACAATGAACAATCATTGAATTATTATTATCAAAATAAAAAAAATCATAACATATTAATTAACTAAATTGAATAAGCGATAAAATTAAATGTAAATAAAAAAATGTACTACATACTCTTTCGCTTCCAGGGGATCCTTTTCATACCAGATGAAAGTGTGAAGAATCGTTGAAAAATATCGTCGAAATGCCGCACATGGAGTGCCACTTTGTTTAGTAAATATGAGAATATCCAAAATCGATGGTATTGCCAATAATGTCAAAAGTCCCGAGAGTTTAGCTATCATCATCGTGAAGAGATTATTGTGAAAGCAAATTTGGGCAAATTTGAACTTTTTTGCATCATAATACGAAGGTAATTCCAAATCTTCCTTATCTTCATCGGCCGGAACTTGCGTTCCTTCTTTCAAAATAGTATAAAGTTTTTTTCTAATCTCATCTGCAAAAAATAAAAATTCAATAATATAATTGCTTCGTCATAGGGAAGCTTTGTATTTATAATTATTTTATTTTAAAGAAACATCTTTATGTCGAAAGAAAAATGGGATTTTTAGAATTTCAAATTAAAGATTTATTTCAATCTTGAACTTGACTCTGTAGATTAAAATATTCTCATCATGAAATTGATTCAATATTAATTAATGCAGGTGTGGAAAGCAAAATTAAGGAGATTATAAAAATCTAAGATGATTTCATAACTAATTAGATTTTCAGTCACGTGAATAAATATAACACGTGATGATTGAATAGCGGGATCATTAACTCACACGTAAATTTACGTGATACGAATTCACGTGAAAATAAAATCAAATGAAAGTTTAACACTTTCAATTCCAAATAATATAATTTCATTTCTATTTTCTATTATTATTATAATAAAACAATAGTTTCATTGCAAATTTAATTATTTTTCCACCAAATTCAAGAAACGAAATAATTTCTCTGTATTTTTTTTTATTAGAAAAAAATTTCGTTGATTCATGGAAAATATATATTTGTCTACGTGACCTCGATAGGGACTAGAAAATTGTCTGCGTCACCTCCATTATGTGGTTAATTCACTGACATCTTGACTTAATAAAAACTTTATTAACTCAGGTCAAAACAAAAATCAACATAATGATTTTCTCTCTATTATAATAAAACTTATTTGTGGAGAGAAATTCGTAAAATAATAAATTTTTTGAATATAAAAATAAAAAAAAAACGAGAAAAGATGTTAAATTAAAAATTACGGAGTCAAGAGAAATAAAACATTCAAATCCATTCTGAAAAATAATTAGCATTGTATTCCAAACATGCGAAACATTGATTTTTAACACGTGAGACAAGCGAAATGTCGTAAATACAAAAATTTTATTTGGCATGGCATCAAAATACGCATATAACAAAGCTTAAACATTAATTCCTGACAATCCGGTAGTAATGCAATGAAATAGTGGCAAAAATTGAAAATGAACTCATTTGGTATTCCAAGCAAATAAAACAGGTAACATCTGTGTAATGCTCTTGTCTGGAATTTACAATCAAGGCGCCTCAATAAATCTTACCGAATCCAAAGCACAACTGAAAACACATATTTTTATTCTTAAAAAGGAAAAAATTTTAATTAATTTTTTTCTAATTAATATTCTAATTACTCACAAGGGGGAAATTTTTTTCCTACATCAGTAAAATGCGAATCTACTTTCATCAGATTTTATATAAAAATAATTACACCAATGATAGCCAGTTTTATTTGCTTTAACAAAGTATATTTTCTACTTTCACGTAAAAATCATTTTTAACATTAAAGACCAACTTTCTTGAAAACATTATTCAACGTTCACTTTTGCAATGACCGAATCAAAAAAATCGCAAAAAAAAAAAATTATATCAATTAGTCGCGATACAATAGAGAGAAAATAATTAATAAGTAATAAAAAATGAGGTATAAAATGCAATATGTCTAAAAAAAAAAATGAAAATAAAATGTCTAAATTAATGTCAAATAATTATTTCCATAATTTGTTGTTTTTCAAACAATGTAATAATCCCGTGAAACCGCAATTTGTTTATTTTTCTCTAATTGTCGGTTTGCCATTCAATGAGAAGTGCTTGACTTTCTTCTTTGTGGTCGTTTTTAAGAGAAATAAATAAATAAATAAAAATGCTTGCATTTGTAGGTCCAAAAGAAGAAAGCGATCCTCCCATTTCGTCGACTAATTTGTGGGCAGTCATGCAAAAAGGAAGAGGAGAACTTATTACTCAGGTGCAAAATGCCGAAAGTGAGTCGAGGTCGTACAGTTTCTATACTCATACTTTCATTAGAATTGTGGTATTAGATTCCAGAGTTGCATTATACAATCTCGGAAAAAAAATCCAATGTTTTCAAGAAAAATTTTCATTAAACTTCAATTTTCAATCTTTTCCAATAGTTTTTATTCAAAATTAATAAATTAATCTATTTTTTCGAAAAATGAAACTTTCGAATTGTCAGTGATCATAATTCCAAAGATTTTATTTGCATTTTTAAATTATATCTAAAGATTTCTCAAGATGTGTAAAAAAAAAAATTCAGCATTTTTATGAATTTAATTGACTGTCGTGACTTATTTTTCATAATACTTACGAAATACGAAAAAAAAAGTCGCTAACTTATAAACTGGATATTTAAGATAACATTCCATTTATATTTTGCCAATTTTAACCTTCGGTATTTAGAGTCAATTAATTTCTACAAAATGAAAAGATGAACACGAATCTTCAAGGTTTGCTCAATATGTTGAAATAAATTTCAATAAAAGAAGATTTGCAAGATTTTTTATAATTCAGTCGGCAAAATAATATCCCAAAATAACTGTTTTTTTCTATTTCCAAATCTAATGGAATCAAAAACAGAATATTTTTATTTAAAAAAAAAAAAAAAAAAAAAAAGAGAGAAAAAACCGAATTTCTATCACTGAAGGAATTTTTTACCAGATGCAAAATTGAATTAGCATAAATTCTATAATCGAATCATAAATTTTGATCCTGAAGGATGTTGTAAGCGTGATATTGCAAAATCATTAAATTTCTTCTTCTTCTTTTTATTCTTCTACTTTGTCCAACTTTCACCGAATTTCATACTTGAATGGTTTTATAAGCTTTTTTTATGCTCTGCTTCTTTATTCTCAAGATTAGAAAAACTTGAAGAAATTTTTAATTCTACTTTTCAATTTTCTAAATTATTCTTTCATTTTAATTTTAAATAATATTCCCTCTTTCCCCCCTTAAACTAATATTAAAAAAAAAAACCCAATTATTTCTTTTAATTTTAATAAGAAATTTCTACCCTTTTTCTATTTTAAATTAAACCAAAATAATACGCGTCTTATAAGCAAAAATAATAAAAAATTCTTCAAATTTTCAGATTTAAATTCTCCAGTTTCATAAAACTGCAATTTTTATTTCATTCATTAATTAGAGTTTATTTTATGAATTGAAGATATTGAAAGAAATTTGATCAAATAAAAATTCGTCACAATTGGACAAATAAAATAAAATAATTAAAAAAAAACCTAGTACCCAAGGGAATATTTAATGTGAAATAAAGTTTTTAAAAAATAAAACTCACCCTCGACAATTTCAGTTCCCATCGAACAGGTGTCACCGATATTTCCAAACGTCATTTTTCACCTCAATCAATTATTCACTGACAATAAATAAAACATGAATTTTTCAGTATCTGCAACAAATAATAATAGAAAAATAAACACAAAAAATTTAAACTGTTTAAGAAAGAGAAATTTAAAAAAACAAAAAATTTAAATTCTCACATTATCAGGTGCTTGAAAATAAAATCCTATTTCAAATATTTGAAAATAATTGATCTTCTCAAAACAGAAGTTGAAGAGGTCCATCTGCAGCTTCCCACGCGTGAAAATAGAGTGGACCCGTTTTGTTTGTTACACGACAAAAGTGTCTCTTGGAGAAAAGAATGCTTATTTCAAGTGAGTCTAAATAAACTTTTCTTTTTCCTTTTTTATTTCGTGTTACTATCGGCAAGTACCAAAGGAAATGAGACTCCTATACGTTTTGACGTTGAGAGGAGGGCTGGTAAGCGCTATTCGTTTTACGACATCTCCGGAGAAAGGAAATTTACTCCTTCTCTCATTTATCTCCCTTCTCTGTTAGATTTTTATCAAAATTATTCGGGATTCTTCAAAAATATGTTGAATAATAAACGTAAATTAAAAAAGATCTTTTAAAATACTTGATTCTCCATTGTAAAATCATATAAGGAAAGAAATTTTCTTTCCAAATTTTGAAAACATCTTCAATAATATATATCCAATATCGATGAGAAAAAATTAGTTCCGTTCATTAAAAATTTAATGATCCTTAATCTTCCTTCATCTTCACCCTTAAAATAAAATTAATAATTAAAATAAATGCAGACAATTTTTATTATCACATAAATGTTAATAATAGAAAATATTTTCAAAAAATTATAAAATATTTCTTAATAATAATAATAATAATAATAATAATAATAATAATTTTTAACATTCCTAAGTAACAAAAAAACATTTTAGTTCAAAAAAAGCAAAAATAATAAAATCGTACCTTATTTTTATTTTTTCGTTCCCTTTTTTTTTAAAAGTGAGGATTAAAACAGCGAAAGTATTATGCTACTGGGTACCAAATATTAAAATCAAGTGTAAATTATACATTATAGAGAATAAGTCACACGTGTTATGTCAAATGTAATTTTTTCCCAGCCTTTTAAAAATTCTGTTTTTTAAAATTTTACATAAAGTAATTCAGAGAAATAGTAATTTTGTAAATTTCATTAATTCGTAGGCTAAGATGTCATAAAAAAATCTTTAACAGAACATTTATCTCGTAAATCTATAGGATATTTTAAATTCTGAAAAAACCGTCAATTTCACATCTGACCTATAAATATTTTTAAATAGTAAATACTGTTATGAATAGTTTTGTAATTTATCAATTTTCTTTATTACTAATTTGAAAAAAAATTTATTTATATTTTATGACAATTTTTTTTCATTGTATTATTATTATTATTATTATTATTATTTTACTTCTATGCGAAACAATGAATTTTTAACTAAATAAAACAAAAATTCAAAAAATGTTGCATTATTATTCTTATTAATTATTATTATTTTACTTCTATTCGAAACAATGAATTTTCAGCTAAATAAAAACAAAAATTCAAAAAATTTTGCAAATTCTTACTTCTTTTGTCCCTTTTTTTAAAATTCACTTCTCCATAATAAATCCTTGATTTTTTTCAAAATGAAAATTCTCACACTATTTTTGAACACTTGTCACTTTCACAAAATTTATTATTCGCTTTAAAAATCATATTTTCACAAAATATAAAATATTTATATTTATAAAATTGACAATTCCTATTGTACAGATGTGAAAGAGTTTTGCACAAGGGGGGCAGGATGATGAGAGACTATATAAAAAGTTAAAAATCTTTAAGAAAATTATATTATTACTATTTTTTGTTTGTTTGTTTTTTTTTTTTGACAAAAACCGAGAGGACTATATTTGTTTGCTTGATTGAGCGCGTATCGGCGAAAGCGTTGAGAAAAGAGCTCAGGAGTTGCTCTTCGGAACGATCAGAAAAGCGAAAGTAGTATTCTATCTAGCGTAAAATGGCAGGGGAACGCAGTGCCTTAACGGAATATATTTTCAATGAGATAGTCTGCAGCAAACTTACATGTTACACGCACTTATGCGTACAAGTGAAAGTGTATTTTGCGCTCTATATTATATCTGCAACAAATAATTTTTAAAATCTCACGAGCCAATTTTGTAAGAAAAAAAATCCGTCATTTCAAATTTGTTTCTTTTCCCTGAAAGATGAAAAAATTATTAAAACACGTAAATAATTATTCACATGTTAAAAATGATTAATTAATTACTAATTATTAATAATAATAAATAAAAAATTGTTTATTAATTAAATAATTACTTAATTCGAGACTATTTATTAATTTACCTATCCAAATAATCAATCAATTAATTACGTGACAAATAAATTAATTTATCAATTACAAAACCTAATAATTAAACCTAAAAAAATAAACGAGTTAACTTTGGAAAAAACGTGTATTATAGAATAATAATAGATTACAATATTAATGGTCACAGTATTAAACCATTTAATATTATAATAATCTAAAATAACATGAATACTGAATACATATTATTAACAATAGCTGGATATCGGATTTGTGATGAACAAAGTCTGGAGAAAGGAAAAAGTCGCATTGAACATTTCATTAAAAATCTAAATGCATAAAATATCCAAATTTTTCTTTCTTTGTTGGTCTTAAACCCACTAAATTTTAAAAAAATAAACTTCTCGAAAGATTTCATTTTTCTTTCATTTCACCCAAAACTATTTAAATAATTCTTTGCAATTAAGTCTATATAACTCAGATTAAAAATTTTCTGAAAAATAAAACTTTTTTCAAACAAGACAAAAAAAAAAAAAATAAATTAAAGGTGAAAAAAATAAACAAAATAAATAACTCTTTTTTTTCCAAACAGAAATCAATTAAAATATATATAAATAAACAAAAATTGTTATCATTGATTCTATTTGAATGTAAAATAAAAATGATTTAAATTAAACATTGGATTTGCTTAACAAAAGTAATAATTTTTTTTTCTGTTTTATACACAGTATTTGGTTAGACTTAAAATTATAAAAACACTATATGAATAAAATGAGTTTGTAAATAATAACTAAAATCATAACGATTAATCTTAATTTCTGTTTCGACTTGAAATTAAAATGTAATTCAAAAACAATTTCCTTATGATAAAATGTATAATATTATAGAGCAACTCAATCAAATATATTTGCTTTTTTTGCATATTTTTTTCTTTTTCTTTTTTATTTAATATAAATTGAAATTGAAATTTTTTTAAAATTTCTCATTTTCATTTCATTGCGACCAAGTCCTTTCCCTTTTTTTTAACGATTGCAGCCAAGTGATTATACATTGGGACAAATGAAAATATTGACGCGGCTCTAATATCATTTCAATTTTTTTTTTTTTTGGGACGTTTTTAAAAAATTTCGAAGCATAAAAATGTTCCCTGTCCCAAACGTTAAAAAAATATGCCAAGCAATATAATTCATTTGTTGAAGAGGCGCAACATTTCCATTGGAAATTTGCAATAAGAGAAAATAATTCTACAAGGAGAAAAAAATTTTCTTCCTTCAATATTTTTACTCAATTTTCCAGTTAAAGTCGAATTTACAAAAAGTTTAAAATTTACTATAGTTTAAAATAGTATTTGACACACTAAACATATATGAATATATATTAAACATAATAATAACAATAATAAATAATACAACTAACAATAATAAAATTTTTTTTCGAATTAAATTAAATTCTATTTTAAGTTTTTAATTCAAAATTTTATTTTACTTTTCAATTTCACTGTATGTAATTTAAATTTTTTTTTATTTTCTTATAAAATCATTTGTTTGAATTTCATTTAAATAAACTTTAGAACATACAATAATGTTTATTAAAAAACAAATATATTATTTAGCATTTCGTGTATCAAAAAAAAAAAAAAAAAAAAAAAAAAACTAGGCAAAAAATAAAGAAATAGAAAATCTTTCACTTTGTTTGAGGGATTTCGACTTTATCTGGAAGAAAATATTCGATAAAATTGGAGAAAAAAATTTTTTTCTCGATGCAACTTTGAAAAATGACGATTCTAAACATTCGCCGCATTTTTTACACTCTAGTCGTAAGATTAAACTTTTTTATACATGTATTCTAAATAGCAGCTGATGTCGAGCATTGATATTCATAAAATTATGCACACTGCGATCTCTTATTAATTTTTGGTCAGAATCACAATTATGAGACAATAACCACCTTATTCATGTGTCGTAAAATTGCCTCACAATTCACAGTGGACGATAAAAATGATTGTAATTCATGTTTTTTTTATTTACCATTCTTTTTTAATAAACACAAATTATTTAATGATAGTGGTAAATTTTAAAGAACGTAAAAATCAGAAATTTTACAGAATATTTAAAAATTAAATTAAAATAATTTTACATAAAATTAAAAAAAACCTTTTTTTATTTATTTACTTTTCTTATGAATGATGGAGATTATAATTATGAATGATTCCGACATAATGAATAGAATATTTTCCATGAAAACGATTTTTAATTTAAAAAGAAAAATGATTAAATTAATAAAATATATTTTCTGTAAATTTTTTTTTATGCATCTATAAATTTTTTTTAAATAACATAATTACAATAAAGAGTTTATTTTCAAGGTTTTCCACAAATTCACCATAAAATTTTTCTCAAATATGCTAATTTAGTTAAAAATATATTTTTTAAATTTCTATTTTAGAAAAATGGATGAAAATTCAGACAATGGAACTGTAGATACCTTTTTTGAAGAAAATAAAATTAACATAATTAAAGCAAAGCAATTTTTTTAAGTGTTAAAAATTTTATAGACAGAGAATATTAAACGATTGTTGAAAATTGTTGAAAAATAACAATTAGATAAAAATTAAATGAAAAAAAATCTGAAATCAAAGACAAATTGGACAAGATTATAAAAAAATTAAAATTCCCAAAGTTAAAATTATATATATATATAAAAAATCAAAATAAGAAATAAATTAAAAATAAATCTACGTTCTCTAAAATGTTTCCAATTAAGAAAAATTAATTATTCTTTTTTTATCAAAACAATTTCGAGCAATTTGAAATCGATTTTTAATTAATTTTCATCATCCACCGGAATTACAAAGTTCAAATCGTTGTCGCGTGTCAATTCAGAAAATGATTTTCTCTGGCAAATTCATTTTTTTTTTAAATTATGACGCATTTTTTGTCCAAATATTGGATTGAATCGAATCAGTTTCATTTTTCAATCAATCTGTCTAGAAAATCGCGAATTGTGTAATTGAGGCAATTTTTTTTTCTTTCTATTTTATGGAAGAGCACCTATTTACGATTTACAAATGGTGTTCAGTATTTTATTCCTTATTTCATAATAATTCTATCCTGACTAAACTGCGAAGACAAATGGCGAAGTTTACCAACAAAAAATTTTGGCTCGTTCAATTATTATTTTACACGAAAGTCTTTAAAAGACTTTTTTCTTTCTTTTAAAATTCCATGCAATGCATTTTTTTTTCTTTTTTTTCGTTTTTTTTATTTTTGAACTCTTAAGCCTATGTCAAATCCGAAGCCTTCGTGTGTCGGTGCGTGTTCAGCATAGGAACAAGGCGTTCCGGTTTTTCGTTCAAGAAGATCCGTTTTTAATAATATGTCTTTATTTTATAGTTCTAATTAATAATAATAATCATCATAATAAAAGTTAATATCAGTTCTTTGCAAGGACTCGTTTCATATTCTTTAAATGGGAGGGTATTAATTCTGAATTTGAAATTCTTTACATTTTGCAATATCCTAAATATTGTCTCGTGAACTTCTGGCTGTCCGAATAAAGCTTTAATCACTTTTTTTTTTTTAATATCGCTTGGTCATGAGTCTCCTAGCTGATTATTCTTTTCACTTTTTTTCTTTTCCTTTATTTTTCACAGCCACGCCAGTATAAACCCCAACGAAATATTTTCAAGACCGATATAAAAAAATAAAATAAAATAAAAAAAAAACATTTTTTCCTTATGCTGTGTATTTTATTTTGAACTTTTTTCAAACACACAATCAAAGTTTGAACAATGATTATGTAATATATATGTAGTTGAAAATAAAAGAAAACTTATTTTTTAAAAATAAATTATTAATAAAAATAATTATTTTCAACTATAGTGTTCAAATTCACAGTAAATTGTCTCTCAGGCTGCTTTCAGAAATTTTTATCTCAATCGGTCGATCAAGATGATAAAATTATTTGTAAGCTACTGAAAAGACTTTTCAAGTTTTTAAAAAGAAAAAAGAATCAATCTCAATTTTTTCTCCCACTATTTTAGAATCTAAAATTATGATACATTAACAAAAATAGAAAACAAAATTTTAATTATCATTTTAATTAAATGGGAATTTTAATTACTACTTTACTAGAAACAGTAAAAAAAATGTTTCCATTGTCTTTAAAATTAAATAAAAAATTACAAATATAGTTTATTTTTTGAGAAAATTTTTTTTACGTTAATTTCAAGTAAAGTAAGATTTAAAAATCCATTTTTCTTAATAGATCTTTTAAATACAAAATCGAATATTTTTTGAAAGAATAAAAATTGTACCGTCTGTTTTATAATTTTTGGTAAAAATTCATTATCTTAGATCCATAGCGTCAGAAAACAGAAAATAATTGATCTATCAATCAGTAAAATAAGTATAATTAAAAGATTAATTAGTTGCATAATTTTTTCTTTTAAAAACTCGATCGCGTTTTCAATTCCCGTTTCTTTTCCTTCTTTTTTTTTGTCAATGTATGAAAGCAATTGTTTTTCTTTTTCGAAACTGTTTTGCTACCCAGAAGAGAGTATGAAAGGCAGAATTGGTTCGACAGTTTCAAGGCGTGTTTGCTTAATATTTGAATACGGGTTTGGAATCATCTCGTCGACCAATATTTTGTTACCGATTATTATGAAGGCTATCTAGTTATGTACACTAAAACTTACGTCTCTTACCTTCTAAATGTATCAATTATTAATAACTAATCTATCACGAAAGCACGGCATTGACTTCAGTCGTGTCCTTACAGTCTTCAATGGATAACTGAGCGATTTTCTTCTCGATCTCATCCTCCTCCAAACCGCTGGACTTTGGAACATTTGATTCTCCGACACTTATTGTTGCTGTTTCCGTTGTTGATGCCTCGGGCTTTTTTAATATCGTATAGGCTTGATGATAACCCTCGTCCTGATCATTTGTATTTATTGTTGAATCGCCCTTTGTCTGATTGACTTTATCACCAAGAACCTTCGATTTTCTAGGAACTGAATTCCATTGAACAAAGCACCTTTTTCTTGTTGTTCGCTTCGAGGGATCACTAATTTCACAATCAGTCAAGTCTTGTTTATTTGACCATTTTCTCATATCTGCACCCAATTTTATTGTCCTATTTTGTGTTTTATTGAAATCTGTTGAAAAAAATTTCATTAATATCAATGAAAAAAAATATTAAAAAATTTGTTTCCTTTTTTTCTTACCGCCATTATATTGACAATTTTTTCTGTTGGGTCGCTTGTCGCAGAAATCAATTTGATTCTCAGATTGAGATTGATTTTGACCTTGCGGCATTTGCTGTGTTTGATGCTGATATTGTTGATTGGTCGATTGTTGATAATTAATAAACTGTTGTTGTTCTTGTAGTTGGTGATTGATTTGTTGTTGAATTTGATGCAACTGTTCTACCCTGAAATTTTTTACAAATATTTATTAATACAAATATGGAAAAATGCAACAATTTATGAAAATAATTTGCAACATTTTAGAGTTTTAGTGGGGAAAATTTACTTTATCGATTAAAATGAAAGTTAAAAAAAATAAATACCTGTGATGCCTGATTAAAACTGATTTTTTAATTTGTAGATTTACCGTAGTTTTTCCGTAGCAGGACAATATTGCAACTGCTGCTGCTGTTGTTTAATCAACTGTTGTTGTTGCATCTGCTGCTGTTGTTGTATTTGCTGCTGCTGTTGCATCTGTTGTTGTTGCTGCTGCTGTTGTTGCTGTCGTTGTTGCTGCTGTTGTTGTTGTTGCTGTGGAACCCGACGTCGTGGAATTTGATGCTGTTGCATTTGTTGTTGCTGTAAGACTTGATCGGCTAACCACATTTCCTTAAATTCTACGGGTACAAACATTGTATTATTTGATTGGCTCTTTTCAGTCACTTGTTGTTGCTGCTGCTGCTGCTGTTGTTGTTGCTGCATTCCTTTCATTTCGTAAAATTTCGATGAAAAATTGAGATTCATTTTGTAGTCTTGATTGGCCATATTGGAATTCGGATTCGAATTGATATGCATATTTGAATTAACATATTGCGGCACCATTTGTCGTGGAAGTTGTTGAAATTGATATTGAGGCGCTGGATAAGCTGGACAATTTTGTTGCGGTGAATTTTGTTGAACGTTGGGCCGACCTCGTTCACGATAATTATAGCAACGATCCTGTGGATTAAATGATTGATAAATTTGCTCGCTTTGCGTGACTATTGGATTTTGCTGTTGATAATTGTAGCGAATTTCTCGTTCGTGATTTACAATTTCATTGCTTGGTACTGGTCCAATGGAATAAGCGGCATTTGATCTATATTGTGGTGGATGTGCGTATTCAACGTGTTGCTGCTGTAATTGTTGATGTTGCGTTTGTTGATCCGAGTATTGTGGATATTGTGGAGTCGGAGGCTGTGCGTCAATCCACGTCTCTTGTTGGGGTAGAAGATTTTCCCTTTCCCTCTTTGCTTGAACTGCCATCCACACTTCTTTCAATTCGCCAGTGATATCTTTGTCTTTGAGAATTACATATTGTCGAGAAAAATAGACACCTTCATTTCTGCTCTCCACAAAGTCTAACAAAGAATCTATCAGCGTTGCTTGATCCTGAAAATTAATTATTAAATTATATTACATATAAAAAAACTAATTTAATTTCATAATTTTAATTTAATCACACAGCAAACAAAAACATCAAATTTTGTGAAAAATGTAAAACCTTGAGATCTTGGCAATTTTTTCCGTAAAGTTTGAGAACTTCAGGATTTGCAATTACTGCAAAAACGCCAACTTCTGCTTTTTCCCCTCGAGGGGGTGATACTCTCATTCCTCCATAAAGTGGCACATTCTGATAGAGGTTGCTATGCATAGCGACCTTGTCCCACGACAAGACATTAACGTAGCAAGGAAGGTCGGAACCCTGGATAAATGAAAATTAATTTTTTTCACCTATTATTTAAACAATTTACATTGTTAGTAACAATATTCCGGTTCAGTACTAAAGTCATAAAACATTTTTACCATTTTATATATTTTTACATGTATAATAAATTACTTTGAGCAGTATATTTTTTCCGATTTTCAAAACCTATTTCCTGAATAATATTGATTTTAATTTTCACTTTTTTTTTTACTTCTTTGACCTTAAATTGTACTTTATAACAAAAAATTAATTATCCTTGTTAAAAAATTATCTCCGTTACCTACTATAGGATTAAATAATAAATAATTTAAACCTTTTTTTTTGAATTTGTAAATAGAATGAATTTATGCGGGTTTATAATATTTTGAAATATAATCATATCTTGTTTATATTTAAGTGATTAAATTTTTTGCAACTGAGAACAAAAGCTTCATATTCTATTTCTGAAAACAATAAAGATTTTAATAGTAAATTGAACAACAATAAAGCAAAGTATTTGTTTTGAAAAAAGGACATTTATAAAAACGACATAAAGTAAAATTTTATATTATTACCTGCATATAATCTTGAATGCACATGTGAGGTTGTGGAGGATTTTTAAAAATTCGAGCACCATTGCGCTTGGTTTTTATTGCACCACCTTCAGTCATTTTGAAAATCTAAAACAAAAAAAATGATAGTTAATATTATGTAAAAAAAAAAATATATATAGGGTTTAACAAGTATATTTCAATACACTTAAATATTTGTAGTAAATTTTAGAATCAAATTTATGGAGTAGTTGAAAATCAATATTTCAATTTTTTAGATTTCTTAAAAGGCAATAAAATCATATTTTGCAAAATGTCAGTAATTTAAGAAAGAATCATTTAAAAGTATTAGGAGATATTACCTTAATATATAAATAAAAAATTAATTTCGACGTTTTTCGACACTGTGTCGGTAAATTAATAATTGGAATTTACACACGAAACATCGATAATTTTGGCACAGTTAGATATATATGAAAGTACAGAAGAGAAAAAAATTGAGAATCGTGTCTAGCAAAATAACTCTTTGGGCATACATTACAACTGTGTGTACAGAAATAGGAATTATTTTTACGGGCACTTCAACAACGCACAGAAGGAATCTCAACTTTTTTTCCAAGTCTACAATTTCCATCAGAAAATTGTCAATATAATTGGAAAATAACAAAAATTCTTCAAATAAAATTCCAATATTTCATTCTCAATGAAAAACAAAGTCGAAATTTTTTTTAAGTATCGAAATAAAGGAATTAAATCGTGCAAGCGCAAAAGACAAAGTTGTGATGCTTTGAGAGGTTAAGTAACTCACCTATAAGTTGAAATAATTTTTTGCGCTTTGTATAAAAAGGAAAAATACTTAATTAGGCACACACTCGATGAAATACATGATCAAAAACACTGGAGGAAAAGATGCATCGATGCAGTCGTTCCTTTTGTTTATTATTTTTATGACTAAAGTAAAGAGAATGAACGCAAGGTGCGATCGGTGCACTGTCATTGAGCGCATGCGTGACATGCGCAAAAATTCATCACAAACAGCGCAATCTATAACGAGGTGGGAAAATTCAAATGATTCAAATATTTCCAAATCGAAAAAAATACATTCTTTTTCGTTTCACTGAAAAATAAAGCACTGTTTTTACAAATATGAAAAAGTAATAATTTACACCTGGAGTAAAATTATAAGCGTATGTTAATAAAATGTTTTATATTAATATATTTGTTATAAAAGGGCACATTATCGACGGATTTCGTTCTTTGTTTTCCTCAACAGATGTCCTTACTAAACATAATTAATCGACCAAGAAGACTGTAATCGACGTACGAAACTTGTTTATTTAAATTTAAAATAATTTTTCAATTTCAGGGAAATTTTCGATAAATAAGAATTTTCGAACAGTTAGATAACAATTACCTGTTGACATAACATTGTTCTGTCAATTACATAACAGAGAAAATTTCACTGTCACTGTTTTGTAACAGTTGCAGAACTTTTGTTACTTTAAGGGCATGTCAAAGTCGTTAATTTATTTTTACATGGAGTTTCAATGGAAACTGCGGCAAAATTTTGACATGCCCTTAATGATACATAAAATTAATGTAATTGATATAACATTGTTAGGTTAATGTAACATTGTTACATTACCGTTACATAAAAATTACAAAATACTTTTTTTTTGTGAAAAATATTCATATTAAATTTGAATTTAATGGAATAAAATTTATCCCGAATTGTAAAAATTTGCCAAAAAAATGGTTAAATTGAAGAAATTATTCTTGATTAAAATGAATAATTGTTTTCTGGGTGCATCTCAATAATTCAAAGAAAGTGTTAATGAATGCTTTTGAGGTGGTTATCAGAAATGGATGAAATTTATCGTGTAGCTCTGCCAATATATTAATAGCATGTTATTATTTGTATACGTGATTTCGGCTCGTTATGGTGAGTGGGATATATAACACATATCGATGGTGTCGATATATTATACACAAGAGCACACACCTACTTCGCCGCAGTGTGTATATATTTCTTACCACAATCGTCGCATTTGTGAAACAACTTGGGGTATATAAAGGTACTGGATAGGTATATTATAGACGTGTACACTCAGAGTGTGTAACATTGAGGGGCACTCTGTTGATCGCGTCTGCTCGTCACGATACACCGTATTATTATGACGCCTTCCATGCAGAACTATCGATCGAGATCGATGATATTAATAGTCGTTAACTACAGTCCTTACAAAGTTCGCCCCCTTCTCACTCTCGATGCCTTTTAACTTTGCGAGCTTTTCGAATTTTCAAATTTCCCTGGTATTTTCTTTTCATATTCTAATTGGAAAAAAATTTTTATTTTAGTTTTCTCAACTCATCTTTAAAAATTATATTATATTAATAAAATAAACCATCTCTTA